>VXBB01006189.1:200290-211984 GCA_013399915.1 Illadopsis cleaveri
TTTGCCTTGAAGCTGCTTATCTTTAAAAGGTGACACCCCAAAAATGCCTGAGTTCCACGACCCATAAGCAGCTTGGGCAACTGCTAATGGGAAGAGACCACATAGAAGCAGATTTTCCCCCGGGCGGCTGTTTCTGTGAGAGTTTCCGACCCACAAAAACTTCTCTGAGTTTGTTAGTGGGACAAAAAATCCATAGTAAAACAAGAGACTCCTCTCCTAAAGAATTGATGAAAGACTATATTTAAATAATGAAACTGACTGAATGTCATAAGTTTTGTCTCTATGTGGTTTGTAAGAAAGTGAGTATTTGTGGGGGAGGAGAGGGGTTTTGAAAGTTTCATTTTTTTCTTTTTTTCTTTTCTTATTGTGTGTTAATAAACTATCTTTTTACTTCTAAGTTGAGCCTGTTTCGCCTTTTTGTCCTCCCAAAAAATCCTGTCTCTCAATCGGCGAACATGAAACCACCACACAGGTCTTTTGCAAAAACTTTTAATATGGAGCTTCATCATGCACAGAGTACAGTTGCCAATACTCAACATCATGCAAGCTGTCTTCTGACCCACAGCACTGTGAAGCATTGCAGACTGGGACTGGTAGTCTACAAATGGCACAAAATGAGAGTAATTGTTATTAGATTGATCTTCCAAGATGAATATTGGCACCATTTGTTCCAGAGGCAGTACTAAACATTCTTGCACTCCAAATTTTACAGTAGACAATATTCTCTTAGCTAGAAACTTGTCTGAATCTTCTCCAGCTCAGTGCAGGTGCTCAGCAGTTTCTAATATTTATTTTTCTTATTGGAGACAAGCCTAGTGGAAAGACTAAGTCTTTGAAGTGCACATTGTCTGCTGATAAGCCTGCTTTTTAATATAGCAAGATACTATAGCTCCATGCAGGAAAGATTATCAACAGTTTGATTTGCAACTAATGTTTAAAAAATCCCAAATCCTAGTTACTTAGTTTTTATTGGAATCTGATTCTGCATTTTGTAATTCAAGCTAAAATTCATTCCTGTGTCATGTACAACTTCTTTCCTTCAGATAAGAGCTTAAGTCATAAGCTCCAAATGGGAAAGTTTGAGGAGACTCCTTCATATACCTTGATTTCAATGAAACAAGGCACTACTCACTACGTGAAAAACAACCAGAGTGCTGAGCTGTCTTAGGTTTATACTAAGTCAAGAAGAGATGAAGTTCAGCACCAGCCTACTCTGGCAAACAAGAAATATCTTTTTCTCCGTTTGTTAAATAATGAACTGCTGTCATTAGTAGCTGCTCCCCATCTAAGACTAAAACATTATAAAGGTTCCATATGAGACAAACATTGCATGAACTTGGCTACTTTTATAAGAAGGCAAATATAGCTCTGAAATACGTGATTTCTAGAGGCTGTTTTTCAGCTGTGTCTGTTATCATACATGCAGTTCTTCATGCCCACCCACCTTCATCTCTGCAAAAGTCAAGGTAGCCTCAACAGCAGTGTTCTCTCCTGTCACAATCTTCAGTCTATCGTTTCTTTCCCTTCCTGAAAAGCTCATGAATAAAATGATTTAATTACCAGAAGAGCAAAACTTAAGGGCTATAAAACATAATGAGCCACTCTCCATGCACAGCCAGACCTAATCCCTACTAGAGTTTTCTATTTGGAGGTGTTGGAAAAATTATTCCCCAGCCACCTAGAAAGCCAGCAGTAAGGCTTGAGGTTTGGGGTCTAGATGATTTAATGGTGATCCTTATAACTGTGTCTAAAAGCAAGCAAATTCATTCCTGCTCAAGGAGTATTACTGAGTGTTTGCCAGCTAAATGTCCCTCTCTGAGCCATGGCAAAACATCAAGTAGCCTAACCTCATTATTCCAAGAAGCTTCCTAATGGGTCTTCTTGTTTGGTTGCGTTAGAAAATCTCTTTCCTCTTTTCTGACCCGAAAGTCTTTCTTCTTCCTCAGTTTTCAGAAGGGCCATGACCACATCAAGAGAGGATCCTTCCTGTCACCTGACTTTTCTAAGGATGCTTTTCTAAGACATCAGCAAGGAGTGGTCCCCTCTTAAGAGAGGCAGCCTCTGACAGTACATAAACCAGACATCAGTCTGGGTCAGCACCAAGCCCTGCCACTCCCAACTGAAGATTGCCTCTACAGGGACCTGGGATTCTGGGAAGGGTCCCCCATGTCAGCAGCTCTCACTGCCCACTTAGAGTTTCATCTTGTTCTTGTTTTACAAACCAGAAGACCAGCCAGCCATCCTCAAAGTAGCTGTGAGCCAAGACCTGGTCACAAGTTCCAAAACCTCGTGACTAAAACGAGGTCTGCAGAGGACAAGAACTAACCAGCAAAATATGGTACCATCTTCTGAAGCCTGGCTGTGAAGTGCTCCCCAGCACTGGTGGCTTTGCAGAATTTATGGGAATATTCCTGACAACCTATGAACTCAGGTTGGAGCTTTGTGGCTTACTCTACAGGCAAAGGCTCCCAGAAACATCAGCTCTGTTTTGTTCCATCAAACACCTCAATATCAGCCATGAATCCATAAATGGGGACTGAGTGGTACCAGAGTTGACAGCTGGCTTTTTGCTAAATCCTTGAAAAAATATGCTGCTTTCACAAATTTATCAAAAAAGGCCATATCCTTCAGCAAATAAAAATATCTTTAATTTCCATGTTTTATCTCCTTTAATTGGGAAAAGCCTAGTAGTCGTTTCATGGAGATCTCACAGTACTCATTCTTCTTTTGAGGCATTTTTCACCCATTTAAAAAGCAGGAATGTTTTCAGTTTTTGTAAGAGAGATTGAACAGATGGGCGGGCAGACGGTGAGTATAAAATAGTGCTGCAGGAAACAGCCAGGGAAGCAGCTTGCTCCCATCCATCCCTGCTTGTTTGTTAGAGGGAAGATGCTATTTGAGATGTGGACTATAACGGGACAGTGCCTCAAAAGCATAAGGATTAAACTCGTTGTGGTAGCTTTGCTCAATAGCACCCACTGACTTCAGTGGGAACAGGGCCACACTCTATGAACAGTACTATTTAAATGCTGCCTGATGTAAAAAGGGTATTTTGTGCAACTGTTCTGCCTTCCATGCCACCTGGCATGCTGTAGGAGTCTGAATAGGAAAAAAAATGCTTTTTACATAATAGAGAGCAGCATACATATTATCAGTATGCTGAAAACTGCAGGACAGAAAGAAAAGGGCAGGCCCTCTTAGAAAGGCAGTGAATTGGTACCAAACACAAACGATTACATTTGGCTAATCTTTTCTAGTGCTGGTGCAGACGTGATGTCTGCCAACAGACCTCTCAGTCTGTTGTGAGCCTCCAGCAAACACTGTCCTCTCAGGCAACAGATTTATTTCTCCTTTTCCTTACAGTCTCTCTGCTATCAGACATTTTCTTGGTAGGGCTAGGCTCTCCCCTGGAATTTGATTGCATCTTCAGTGAAGGTCTGTCCTTTACTATCTTCTTTGTCCATCGCAATTTCCTCACCAGTGTCTCTGCTTCTTTCTGACTTCCGTTCTTCTGGTTCTTTTCCTCTGTTTTCTCTNGGCTTAGAAATTATCCTAAAGAATGTCTGTTTTCAAGAGCAGAAGTCCTTCAAGTGCAATTTATATGAAATACTTATGAATAATTGAAGTAGAAGCTGGTTTAGAGTACTAACATAGGACATTGGCTGTAATAGCAATACCTCTGTACTTCAAAGAGAGTCGTGGCAGGAATCAGGTTTTGGGAAGAGTGCTATGAACGAAAACCCAACAACCTTCCCTTCCTCAATTAATTTATATTGAAAGTCAAAATTTTTACAGTGTTGCCTGATTAATTCTGGAGTAAGCATGTGTATTTTCTTCAAGCTCATCTTATTCCAGATGCTGTTCTGCAGTTTTAGCCTTTACTCCACAAAGACTGTTCGTAATTTTACAGCCAGGCTCTTTATCTCTGAAAAGCTGCATGTAATAAAGGTTATTAAAATTTTATGAGTGGTGGATCTTCATAGCTAGTAGTCCTAGGCAGTCCTGTTCCACATCAGTGCTATCATGCTTTTGCAATATGAAGAAGTACAACAGGGAGTTTAAATCCTGGCTGCTATTTACTTACTTCACCTTACTCTTCCCGCAGTTCTACTGATTTGAATATTTAACTATGTTTTTACAGTGATTCTTTCTTGTCTTCAAGGACTTATCCTTGTCCCATCAACAATATACTTATTAAGAAGTCTTCTCTTTTATCTGATTATTAATTTCAAGTTGTAGTATAATAATAAAATTATGCAAATTGGAAATAATTTATGAGAACACAGAAATAGCTGATGATTTCTATCTACCTATCTACATCAAGAAAATGTTTTCGATATTTACCATTACTTGTTAGTGCTGTAGACAGGGAGACTGAAAAAGTAGCAGTTATGTTTGCTCTTCACCTCATTTGGAAACCCCTTCAAAATATCTTGGCATACAATGACTTGCCAAGGTTATGGTATTTCACACGGAGCTTGAAATTTTCCTTACATTACAATTCATTGATATTATCTAATCCAGTATTTTTTCCTCTAAAAACAGCCACTGGCTAATTTTACATATTATATCTGATGAATTATAAAAAACAGAACAACCAAAAGACTAGATTCTTCATAACACCCAGTAGATCTTCAGTTTATATGTAAACCCATGCTGATATATTATATCTTTTCAATATTTACTTTGAAAATATGTTTAGCAGCTAGATTCTCCAGGGAGTTCAGAAATCGTAAGCCACAGTGGTTATTTCTGATAATGGATGAGCTGGGGTTTTGCTTACCACAAGCCAGGAGAAACATCCTGTGTATAAAATGCAAAAAGATAGCTGTTCCAGAAGAGTGATAAATTAGACCAAGAAGTAGAGATGAGCAATTTAAGATAAGACAAAATTTCAAAGGAGAAAATAGTCACTGAGGAATGGGAGAGAGAGATTTATGACTCATAGCCAATGGCAATTCAAAGCCAAGCACCAGGACAGGGAGGTGGAGAAGAATGGCTGCATTCTTGCCAACATACAGGAAAATAGAAGAATTTGATGTTAGATCATTAGGTCATAGACATGACAACTGCAACTGATACTGTAGGTGGCAGCTGGCCAAGAAGGAAGAAAAGCTACTGTGAAGAAAGAGGAAAAGAAGACATGGGTGCACAATTCTCAGCTATAGGAAAACTAAATAAATCTATAAAAAAAAGGATGCCGTTTATTGAAAAAAGTCACACAGACTTGTCCAAAACAGTCCAGCCTCTTTTGGACTTAGCTGTGATAGAAGGTTTATGGTTTGAGTTTGGATTATTTTTTGTTGTTTACCTTTTTTCATAAATTTCAGTAAAAAAGTCAATCAATGTTCAAGAAACAATAGTCAGTTTGTCAGTGTCAGGTTAAAATAAAAATTTCAAAAAAAAGTTTAGGTTAATTTCTTGTTCAAGGATATGATGTTTAAAACAAGTTTGTGGATCAGAATGGAGTTTGGTGTGATGCCTTCTCCCCCAAATGGAATTGAGAGAACATCCTGTAGAGGATGAGACAGCAGATGGTGTGCTATCTCCCCGAGGCAGAGACACAAGGTGTCATTCTCTAAGTACAGCTACTGGCAGGTCTGCAGTGAGGTATTTCAGTATCAGAACTGGTTTTCAGAACTGATACCAAAAAAAAAAAAAAAGAAACAGAAGAAAGAAAGGGTCAGGCTTGCTTCAGTCTTGCTAGCAGGGGAGCAGGCAGCAAAGAAGTCAAAGTGAGTTAATTGTCCCTGCTTCTTCAGTAAATTATGATTTTAGGGCTATGGCCATTGCAAACTGTAATGCCAAGTAAGTTCGTTTAAGGTTGGCTGGGTACATCTACATTATTGTAGCCTCTAGTGTACTTGGAGATTCAATAGACTCATGAAATCCATAATGAGCATCCACTGAAGGTGGTGGCCCAAGGATGCTGCCCAATANTGGTTCTTTTCCTCTGTTTTCTCTTTCAACTTTGCCTCCTGTATGACCTCTACATGGCCAAGGGGCTTCTCTCTTGCCCCAAAATCTATTTTTCCTTATCACTGTCCCCACTGATGCAACTTTTTCTCTAAATTCTTATTTCTGAAGATATGAAGATGATATAGATATGCATGTACCACAAAGAATTGCGCTAAAATATTACTCTGAAGAGCTATGAATATATATATATANCAGTGATTCTTTCTTGTCTTCAAGGACTTATCCTTGTCCCATCAACAATATACTTATTAAGAAGTCTTCTCTTTTATCTGATTATTAATTTCAAGTTGTAGTATAATAATAAAATTATGCAAATTGGAAATAATTTATGAGAACACAGAAATAGCTGATGATTTCTATCTACCTATCTACATCAAGAAAATGTTTTCGATATTTACCATTACTTGTTAGTGCTGTAGACAGGGAGACTGAAAAAGTAGCAGTTATGTTTGCTCTTCACCTCATTTGGAAACCCCTTCAAAATATCTTGGCATACAATGACTTGCCAAGGTTATGGTATTTCACACGGAGCTTGAAATTTTCCTTACATTACAATTCATTGATATTATCTAATCCAGTATTTTTTCCTCTAAAAACAGCCACTGGCTAATTTTACATATTATATCTGATGAATTATAAAAAACAGAACAACCAAAAGACTAGATTCTTCATAACACCCAGTAGATCTTCAGTTTATATGTAAACCCATGCTGATATATTATATCTTTTCAATATTTACTTTGAAAATATGTTTAGCAGCTAGATTCTCCAGGGAGTTCAGAAATCGTAAGCCACAGTGGTTATTTCTGATAATGGATGAGCTGGGGTTTTGCTTACCACAAGCCAGGAGAAACATCCTGTGTATAAAATGCAAAAAGATAGCTGTTCCAGAAGAGTGATAAATTAGACCAAGAAGTAGAGATGAGCAATTTAAGATAAGACAAAATTTCAAAGGAGAAAATAGTCACTGAGGAATGGGAGAGAGAGATTTATGACTCATAGCCAATGGCAATTCAAAGCCAAGCACCAGGACAGGGAGGTGGAGAAGAATGGCTGCATTCTTGCCAACATACAGGAAAATAGAAGAATTTGATGTTAGATCATTAGGTCATAGACATGACAACTGCAACTGATACTGTAGGTGGCAGCTGGCCAAGAAGGAAGAAAAGCTACTGTGAAGAAAGAGGAAAAGAAGACATGGGTGCACAATTCTCAGCTATAGGAAAACTAAATAAATCTATAAAAAAAAGGATGCCGTTTATTGAAAAAAGTCACACAGACTTGTCCAAAACAGTCCAGCCTCTTTTGGACTTAGCTGTGATAGAAGGTTTATGGTTTGAGTTTGGATTATTTTTTGTTGTTTACCTTTTTTCATAAATTTCAGTAAAAAAGTCAATCAATGTTCAAGAAACAATAGTCAGTTTGTCAGTGTCAGGTTAAAATAAAAATTTCAAAAAAAAGTTTAGGTTAATTTCTTGTTCAAGGATATGATGTTTAAAACAAGTTTGTGGATCAGAATGGAGATTGGTGTGATGCCTTCTCCCCCAAATGGAATTGAGAGAACATCCTGTAGAGGATGAGACAGCAGATGGTGTGCTATCTCCCCGAGGCAGAGACACAAGGTGTCATTCTCTAAGTACAGCTACTGGCAGGTCTGCAGTGAGGTATTTCAGTATCAGAACTGGTTTTCAGAACTGATACCAAAAAAAAAAAAAAAGAAAAAGAAGAAAGAAAGGGTCAGGCTTGCTTCAGTCTTGCTAGCAGGGGAGCAGGCAGCAAAGAAGTCAAAGTGAGTTAATTGTCCCTGCTTCTTCAGTAAATTATGATTTTAGGGCTATGGCCATTGCAAACTGTAATGCCAAGTAAGTTCGTTTAAGGTTGGCTGGGTACATCTACATTATTGTAGCCTCTAGTGTACTTGGAGATTCAATAGACTCATGAAATCCATAATGAGCATCCACTGAAGGTGGTGGCCCAAGGATGCTGCCCAATAGCACCTTCATGGCCCATAGACTGCTTTAGAGAAACTCAGAAGTGAAGCTGAAGCAGAAGTGAGCTGAAGGTAGAACACAGCCAGGGGTTTTTCCTGAGTTTTTCACCTTTCACTTGAAGAATGAGACTAAATGTTTTTTGGCTGCTTTGTTTTGGAAGTTAGTTGTTCTGAGACGAATGTTCTCTCTTCTGCTAGAGCATTTAGTTAGCTTTTCACAAGGTAAAGAGACTATATTATTTGGCTAGAATCTATGTCAGTGTCATGAAAGCTTTGAGGTGACAGCCCAGATAAACAAATCAGAAGGCATTGAGAAGAAAGAGAAAAGATGAAAAGAGGAACTGAGTGCCAGAATAAGGTTTGCAATCAAAATTAATCTAGACATTAAAGCACATGGGGAGCAAAAAATTCTAATTGCATATAAAACTATATAGGGGACCTGATTAATAAATACAAGTCATCAGAATTGCTCATTAAAGGGCAATAAAACTATTCACCTAACAACTATTACTGAAACGTCATGGGAACTTTGACATCATCAGCTATTGGGTAGATTTAATTTCAGGTCAATTAAGTGGGCTGAAGGGCAAGAATTAGACATGCTCAGAAATTACTGGTCTCGTATCTGGGTAACTGTCTTGGATTGTGCAGTATCACCTATTCCAAGACTTCAAACAAGAATTGGTATAAATTCTGATCATAAATAAACCCAGAGTAGAAAAGAGAATATTGCAGTATCTTACATATCTACTATTAGCTGAGAGAAATGAAAGAATACTGTATTATCATGAGAGCTTTTGTTCTGCACGACACTGCCAGTTCTAACTTATATTTGCATGTTTGTATCTTAAGTCAGATGTGCTCACTGAACACAAAGAGACTTTGTGTTGGGCCTCATCTTGCCAGCTAAGGATCACAGGGCCAGAAACCAGGAACAACATGTGATACATTGGTATCACAGAAAGACCCTAGCTGTGATCTTTGCGGTTGTGCAGATGTGATCACATAGCACAGATGAAATCATGACTTTTTACATAGCCTTTTTGCAAACAGAATGAGGAATAAAAAACTTATTGATAATGAGGTGTCTTTGAAACTGAAAAAAAAAAATTGGGGAAATGAAACAAGTAAAAGTAATTTGACAGAACTATGTGAACATGACTGGAAATTTAAGAACAACAAAAACTGTAATCCCTCGACTCAGATGGAAACAGCAATGAATATAAAATAATATCTATAAAGCCCCTTATTTATGTGTCTAGGTGTGTGTACACTTATGTCTACATTTATATTTACATTAGAAATATTTTCCTTCTGGTATGAATATTATAGACATATTCACAAGATAAAACCTTTCTGATTTTTTGAATTATATGAATCAGAAACAAGGAATTGAGAAACACTGAGAAGTAAGGCAAAAGGAGAAGTAACATGTTGCAGGAAAATATGAATTCATTGTAAGTTCATAAAGCAGAGCCTGAACAAAGAAATTTCAATAATTAACAGATAAGGTTAATACTATCTTGTTGCTTTCACTTTTCTAGCTCGTGAATGTTTAGACTTGCAGTCCAAGTTTTTCTCACGCAGCTGAACATAAACTATGTATATTTTTAGAGATGTTTTCATATTTCTCCTCTGAGAGGAGAATTGATTGATGGTGGTATCCACCATCCAAGTTAAAGAAGTAGTGACCTAAATAACTAATCTCTTGTCTTTGTAAAAACTGTATTTATGGAGTTGGATTGTTGATAACAGACACACGTAGGAGAACACAATGTAGAAGAAGATTGTAAAATAAAGTATTAGCTTTCCCTTCAACTGCGGCTACCTGCCTCGTTCCTTCTGCAGGTCCGATCCTCCTACACATAGATCCCGCAGTGCCTCCTGCATCAAGTAGTAACCCCAACTATCTAAATACTACACTATCTTAGGTTGCAATGCAAGATGTAACCAAAAGTATGTATTCTATTACCATCTGTTAAAACCGGGTGGGGCAGTGTTCTTTATCTCTTCCACGACCCATCCTCTCTCCAGGGAGACATCTTCTGTTAATGGGCCATGGAGTCCCACTGCATAACTGATAAAATTACATCATCCCATTGTGAGATGCTCCACCCAGGGGGAGGAGCCAACCATTCCTACCTGGATAAAACCTGGGAGTCAGAACAGCAGAACAGCCTGTTTCCACTGGGTCCCAGAGGAAGATTGGACCCACCTCACCACCACTGGACCTTCAGAGTCAACTACACCCTTCTACAAGATCATCTCCAGCAGAACTACATCTGTCACTCCAGGAGAACTGCAGCCACCATTTTTTATTGGACTGCTGCAACATCCTGACCAACAGGGTGTTAGATTGTATTCTGACTCTGTCAGTGGTTTTATTTTTAGCTACTGCATTTTTAGTTTAATTTTCCCAGTAAAGAGGTGTTATTCCTATTCCCATATCTTTGCTTGAGAGCCTGTTAATTTCACAATTATAATTTGGAGGGAGGGGGTTTATATTCTCCATTTTGAGGAAGACTCCTGCTTTTCTTAGCAGGCACCTGTCTTTCCAAACCAAGACAAAGGTAGAATTGCCAATAATCATAGGTAGAATACAAAACATAGAACTACATATATCCACAGTAAGGAAAGACAGCAAATAGTAAAATTATGTCATACAGTGATAAAATACTTTCTCTCCCAGAGTGCTTTGGAATTTTGTTAAACAGCAAGGATTCAATAGAAACAATTTACAAAATGCAGAACACTTACAATGCAAGAACTTTTCAAAAATGAAAACTGATCACAAAAATTTTTTAGCAACCTTAGACTACTTGAGCAGTTCTGTTAACTTAAAAAGGAGTAAATAGGGCTAACTGAATAATTCCATACCCTTCCAGAAGAATGATACTAGAGATGGTTCAAAACTTTTGAACAGGAGTAGCATCCACAAGGCACTAATGACCCGGGTAAATTTTAAGGATTTAGAAGGTTATATGAATGACATTGCCTAGAAAAGACTGTCAGTTTGTAAGCTCAGACTTCAAAATGGGGGCTTGTAAATCAGAATTGGGTCCAGAAGGAACCATGAGATGGTTAACAGAGTAAAAAACCTAGTTTTTGAACACAAGATCCTGGGATTTATTTGATGAGCAGGATTAAAAGATAGCATAGGAGCAGCTTATGAGTACATGTTTCAGAGATTTCTGCAAAGTGGAACTCTTCTGCATAGGGGGAAGAATGCTTAAATAGGTCCAATAACTGAAAAATGTGGCTCAAAATCATTAGTTTGTGTCAAGTGTAAGTAAAGGCTCACCAAATTTTTGTTGTTCCTTATTTGTGATTTTTTAACAATCCCATCAGCACTCTGTCATTTCTGCTTGCAGCACATCTTTGTCCTCCCTAGACAACCTAGTAGACCAAAATCTCAAATATTTAGCATAGGTGCAAGACTTTTGGCTGATCTTTCTATCCAGAAGGACAACAGGGATTTCAAAGTTATTTTCTGTGTCTAATTAAGGTGAACTGCTGTAATATTACAGACACAAAGTCATAGCGAATCTGATTTTCTGTGATAACAGCTAAACAAAGTTGAAGGCTGTGGCTAAAACCACCTGTTGTGTCAATGAATGTGCATTTCTGTTGCCAAAGTCTACCCAGTCGAACACTACACAAAAGCATCAGGGGAAAACAGGTGGTGTGAGTCCTGGCTGCCTTTGTGTTTTCAATGTTGTACTCTT
>VXBB01006189.1:212025-280539 GCA_013399915.1 Illadopsis cleaveri
CCCCCCCCCCCCCCCCCACTTTATATAAACCATGCCACAAAAGCAAAAGAATAACATCACAGCAAGAGCAGACTGGGAGCATGCAGGATTTGCCTTCCTTGTGCCAGACAGCATCTCAGGGTTGTGTAAGAGATGTCCTTTGCTATACTCACAGAGCTTTGCAGAGAAACAGCACAGCCAGTAAAAGGACACAGAACCCACTACTCAGCTAAATGGGTAGTGTTGGTAGGTGCTATGTTTCAGCAGTTCATAATAAATATTTGTGGACCTAATGGGAACCTCCTTTTTCAAGGCACACTGTTGTTTCTTTATCTTGACCCTTGGACTCTGATGGCTGATATCCTTTGCTCATCTGTGTTTGTATAATGCATCCTGCCTACCAACAGTGCCAGGTTGTTAACTCATAATTTGGTTCACTGGTTGTCCTCCACCTTCCTCACTTGCAGCATGGAAACAGGAAATTAAAAGCATTAATTTTTTATTCTGTATTATTGTTCATGGCTTATAATACTTTTACTGAACTTTTCTTTTCCAAGAATTCCCTGTCTATTCATCTCCACTTACATACTGTTAACAATTTTCTTCTTCTACTATTCTTTTTGAATGGGGATCATCAGCATACCAGCTGAACATTAAGTATTTGTTCATATAATAACCCCAGTGTTATTTTAGGTTCCATTTTCCAGAATTCCCAGCAATTCATATACCTTTTGAATCACCACTGTGAAGCATGCAGAGGTTTTTCACAGATGGTCAACGTTTACCATTAATTGAGAACCTAGCAAGTATTTGAATCATTCCATGTGCTTATTAAAGACTGAAATTCTTCTGTTTTCTAAGGCATTTTTCATTTGCCATTATATGCCTTCTTTTTTTCCCAAATCCTCTGAAAGTCTTATCATCTTCACATTCTGGAGGTGACCACCTCCAGACATTACAAACCTGTGAGTGTTTTTATCATTCCCACATCATGAATAATCACAATAAACAGTGATATAGCCCTAAATGCTGCCCCTCCCAGATGCAGAGTGTTACCAGAGCACAAGTCTGTAAGACTGTCAGGCTCACACACCTTCTGACAGACTCTGTATGTCACACTCCCTAAATTTAATGGTGAACTCAGTGTTGAACATTTCCATTAGAATTCACTCATCCTTCCACCTCACACACCTTAAAATAATCAAGGAGTATCTGTAGGTCTCACCATGGGAAGCAATCAGCACATCTTGCAACAAAGCTGAAAATTTGGTAAAGGAGAGGGTGCCTGAGGCACAGGTGATTGATTAAACAGGATGCAAAGCTTGTGTTCAGAAGATGGGAATATTATCTGAGTTCTTCCTGCTGGAATGCAGTGAAGAGATATTGAAAAGAAATGTACAAAGGTATTGTTACTTCTCCTACTTGTTCTCTTTAGAGCAGAATTGAAGTTGGCTACAGCTAGATTCAGTGTTTCATTTTAGTAAATAAAGCCACTTTCTATGGGCATATTTCTTTTCTAATCCTTTTTTACGAGAATCACAAAATAACTAAAGTTGGAATAAACTACTGAAGGTTACATTACCTAACTCCTTGGTCAAATCATGTTTGACTTAGCAGCTGGAGCAGGCTGCTCATGGTCATATCCTTTCAGGTTTAGAACACCTGTGCAAACTCTTCCAGTGTTTCACCATTTTCATTTTGATCCCTACTCAACATTTTTGTCCTACAATCTACCATTTTAGCTGGGGAGAGGATACATTTTGTCCTCTTGCTCAGTTTTTACTTTCAAAGACAAAAGAGAATGTAAAATATTCCGAAAATTGAGATTAGCTCTTTAGTAGTAAGCATTTCATGTTTCTGTAAACTATTTGCTCAAAAGCCTACCTCTACCACTAATAACCTCTTTCTCAGCTTCAGAGAACCAGATCCAGACAGCATCCAGCTGTGCCACCTAGAAACAACAAATTAGAAACCACTCACCTCCCCACACCATTAACCATTCAAAATCAGAAGGGTGTGGTCGGAAAGGAAGTACAGAAACTCTTCTGAGTTTTTAGATAAAGACTGCTGCTCCTAGAAGATACCTCTTCTTCTGTAGCATCTCCTGTTTCTTCTGGCCTACAGATAATTGCTATCACAGTCTTGGCTATGGCCTCCTTAAATGATAATTCTTCAGCTGTCACGTAAGCTTCATGTATCAACTCTAGCTCTTGACATGCCTGCTCGGGACAGGATTAAGATATATAATTTTAGAGAACATATTAACTTTATTTCCTCAAAAGTCATCTGCCTTGTTCTTCTTAGGAGCTGTCTCATTTAGGAGCATTGTGAAGAAATGGAGAAGCCCTTCCCTGAAGAAACTCAGTTTTTCTTCCTTATTCAGCTATTTAGCACCTCAAGGATGTGAATAAATAACTCTGATGCTTCATTTCTCCACCTTAAAGCAAATGTGGCTTATATGCAACTCCTTTCTCCTTCCACTGCCTTTCTATATATATATATTTTTTTTTTTCAAGATCACAGATATACCTAAAATCTACAGGTTTTCTGTTAGAAACTACACAAAACCTACCCTTCTCACCTTCTGTAAGCATCAGGCAGAAGAAAGCTGTGTATGCGTCAGAAGGCTTGGGAGGTGCCAGATTTATTGGATGAGTTAGTAAAAATAATGACAACTGCTGCTAAATATCTAACCACAGGTTACGCACTCAAGCTGCTTCAAGGGTCACTCAGTATTTGGGCACTGCCCAAATCAGACACTCAGGCACTGCTGAGGTTCAGAGCTACCTACAGCCTATTCAAGATGGCAGAAATGGATGGAGGGTCTGACTATGGATCTGAGACAAGTCACCATCTTTGTGTAGGAAAATGTGTTTCCTTACATGGGATTCCTAGATGAACTAAGGAACTAGGAAAAAAAGCACAGCATTGTGGTCTTTTCTGTCATTTTTTTTTCTTTATTTGTTGGAGGGTTTTTTTATTTGTTTGTTTTTTTCTTTTTCGAGCAGCCATTACATTAATAATTAGAGAACATTTGGGGCATTTTTCCTAACCAAGAACAAGAAGTCTGGACTATGTGCAACCATATGTGAAAAATACATATAACTCATCTTTTGTCACAGATAACTGTATCATGGCTATCAATACCATTTCATACTTGGATGTGATCAAAGCACCGATGAAAAGTGGCAGGAAATAAAATGGTACACAGATTACAACCAGCAAACAGTGGAGGGCAAGGGCAGGGCTATGGTTATTCTTGCTTTTGTCATCTGTCAGCTGGACTGAGGCTCTGTGATGTATCTGAGTGAGAAGACCACAGCCCTAGAAAATTCCAGGTAACATGGAGTAAAATAGCTACCTTTGTCTGCAAGTCAGGATGCTGCATATGTAGCAAACCTCTCTCTGAGCAGCATACAAGCTTTTCATAGCATTTAAAAGAAAACTAAACACATTGAGATAATAAAAATACTAGCAAAGTTGTGCCCAAGACATATTAATAAATCTCACTCTGTACCTCTGAGTGGAAGAGATTCCTCTGCCTCTCTGTGCAACTGGTGCAAAGGATTTCTGTGAAAAGAGTGGATCCTGCCCAGGCTCGCCCCAATGGGAGCATTGCACTGAAACCGAGCTCCTCACCTACTGCTGCCAGAGACCCACCTCTGACCACTCCAGTCTCACAGCAGCTCATGGATTTAAAGAAAAGCAAATGAAAATGTCTTCAGAAAACAAAATGCTCTGCCCCTGCTTCTCCCCCTGGAGGAAGGATTATATTACAAACAAGACATGAAAGTTGTTTGTCATGGTATGTAAGTGCTCAGGTGCTCTCAATGCAGCATCAGAAAAAACCCATATGGATTAAAATATAAAATAGTCTTCTCTGCTTCCTGCCTGCTTCTGTCATGTTGCTGCCTATCTTCTCTTTTCTCCCTCGCCTCATCTGCATCTTCCATGGCAAAGTGAAATCCTGCTCCCCAGCAAGCACAAGCACTGTCAGTCGACTCTCACCCTCCTTCCTCAGCCCTCTGCTGTGTTGACAGAGGGGACCTTTGTAGGCAAGTAGGGAGCAGTGACATGCAATGGTGCTCCCCTTCCACAGCACTGCTTAAAGTACCTTGTTTGGATAGCTCAAAAAGTGAAAGACTTGTTTTGGGTTACATATGAAATATTTAGGTAAGGTCCGGCTTACTCTCATATTTCTTTACCCCTTCAACCATCACTCTCATTGCACAAAACACCCACAGGTCTGTATTTCTAAGCATAATGCTCCACATGGCTGCAGGGAGGAATTTTCAGGGGGAAGAGGTTGTCTCCCACTTAACTATTGCTTTACACCTCATGCAGCTCAAAGAAAATGGAAATTATTGCAGTCAATTCAGGAATGCTACTGCTGCCATCTCCTGAGAAAAGCTAGGTTGAGCATGTTTAATGGAGTTACAGAAGCTGCTGCTGCTGCCAGAATGTCTGCCTAACCATGTCCTAATGAAATGGGGTCTTTTGGCTGGACTAGACTAGTCTGTAAATGAGTTATAGCTTAGATTACAGTTATCAAGCTAGAAATATGGGATCCAAACCCACATGCCTAGCAGTTGCCTGGAAATCTCATTTGCAGACGTAATATTAGATCACAGTATATGATGTGATTAATCTTCTCTGCTTCCCAAAGGCACACAGGAAATCCCTGCTCTACTGAGCCATGGAGGCCTCCAAGTCCAGCTAACTGGGAGACCTGAAATTTTGAATTCAGAGACTTAAATCTGCTGGGACTCTAAGCAGAAATGCTTACCTTCTCTCATTTAACCCTGAGCATAGAGATTTTGAGGAAAACTGTCACAAACGACCATAAATTTAAAAATTGTCAAGGGTAATATGAAGTCTTCTCAGGTATTCCCGAGCCACCATTGAATATAGAATTCAGTTTCCTTCACCAACTAAGTAACATCAACAGCTCTGTGAAATTCCCATTTATAAAATCCCCAAGTCCAATGATTAATTTTTCCCTTCTCTTTCTCCATATATGGACATGTGATTAAATATGTTCTCACAGACAAGAAAATGTTTCAGACATTCTAGGAGCAACTATGTCAATCTAAAAGTCTTTCTCAGAATCTTTTTTTTTTCAGATATTGAAAGCAATATCTTACACTATGCAATCCAAAATATGTTCTAAAGCTACATATTATATACAACACCATCTGAAATAAGGGGTGATAGACAGTAGGAGTGCCAATCAGTCCGAGAGCTTTCTTCATTAGCAGCATCTTGACACACAGTCCTTGCATGAAACTCTGCTATGTTGTCATCTGCACCCTGCTGCTGTTAATGAGATTTCTTTCCCATTCACTCCTTAGCAATAATGCTCATTCTGACCTTTGTAAAGTACTTCAACATGATGCTTCAAATAAATAATATTACCTGATCATTATAACTCATGTGACAACCATGGAAAAATATTTTCTGTGTTTGCCCAGAGCTAATGACTACTTAACAAATATCACTATAGTAACAACTATTTCTAATTTTATTTCAAATTACCAATGAGACTTTGCCTCACTTTCAAGATGAGATGTTTCTGCTTGTAATTTCTGAAATTGAAAAATTCTACCAATTTTTACAATAAAAATTCACCTTTCTTGATCTGAGAAGTGGCAGTGCTGATATCCTTCTTTTCCTTTAGCCAACCATAAAGAAAGAGAATAAAACTCCTTTGAAAAGACTCAGTCTGAGAGCAGAAGAATAGCTTTGGAGCCTCTGCTCCCACTGTCCTGTATCCTAGATAACTGTGTGTCCCCCCCCATACATCCCTCCAGGCTACAAAATATGAGCTATTTAGTTTTGAAAGAGTACTAAAAGCAGTAAAAGGCTGCTTTTTAACTTAATATTCCTCAGTCAGCAGAGATGGGGATATAGAGAAATGGACAGGAGTACTGAGAAGCCATGACCTTGCAAGTCATTCAGCTTTTTCACTGCAAACTTATCACCATGGGTAAGGTCCAGGGTTTCCCAGAGGCTGCTGACCTCTCCTGCTGCTGCAGTGGGTCTTGCCATGGCACTGGCAGAGGAGTCAGCACTCAGGCAGAGTCCAAGAGGGGATGTTGCTGGCTGGATTGTGATTGCCATACCCTGCTCAGCTGTGACAGCATATGCTCAGCATTCAGAGCCAGGAAAGGACATGATGCTGTCCTTGCACACTCTGAGCAGCCAGCAGCCTTCTGGGGAGTGAGGAGATGGACAAGTGAAATGTGTCGGGCAGAGAAGGGAAGCCAAACTGAGTGTCAATGGGAACAGCAGAGAGAAAAGGAATGTGTACGAGAAAGGCAATATAAGAAGAAGGGATGTGCTAAATGGCAGAAGGGCAGAGAGGGGAGTGAACAAAATGCTGAGGGAGGGAAAGGAGCTGTGACAGTGATAGGAGATATTTTCTTATCTCTGAAAGGATCCAAGCAGAAAAAAAAAGGCTAAAACCTCAATGATTGCAGTTCTCTGACAAAATGCCTGTGTTTCTTTGGAAATGGCAGTCCTCAGAGCAAGTTGCAAAAGTCTGCCTCAACAAAGCTACCACTGCCACTGCAGTCTAAACAGACTGTTAAGGACCCTGTGTCAACAAAAAGCAGGGTCCATACACAAGCTACCTTTACAGTAACATCCTCCATGTGTATGTGTTGGAAATAATTTCAGTAAAAGCTTATCTAAAATACCACTGGGAAGAAATTCTCCATGATTTCATTCTAGAAGGAATAGGTAATTTTGTTCATATTGTCTGGAACAGATCAGAGCAATGTCTGCTTCGACTCCTCCTCCCACACATCTTAGCAATTTTTACCCCATCATCAACTTTAGGACATGTTCCTCCATGTGAGGTGAGGGTTGTGTGGGTATTCATAGTGAAGGATGCCAGGAAACCCTACCTACTTGGGCTGCTGGAGCTTCCAGGGGAGTGAGAACCTGAATTCCTGCAACAGGTGTCTCCATTTCTGTAGCAAGAAGCTTCATGCTCTAAATCCTGAACAAAACTTCACCAGAGCTACAGATCTCTGCAATTCTGGTTCTGAAGCATCTGCCTGGGGAGGTGGCAGGAAACAAGGATAAAAATATTTTCTGCTTGTGGTACATTCAGACTTCATTTATTCTGACATTCTTTGGGTACCATTTTGGCTTCAAAGGACAGCCTTGTTAGTTGGAAACTTCCTGACCAACTGTGGTTTGGTGTTCAGCAGGTCTGCTAATAAAACTGAGGGGAGAGAATTCAGACACAAATAGGCAAAAGAACCAGACCTCTTTTTTCCTCTTTATCCTGCTCTCTCAGAGGAAGGACAAGGATAGGACTCAGCAAATATGGAGAATTATCTGGATATAGATGAAATTTCTGTGCATCATAGTATGTCCCCAAGAATTAGTCAGTGTTTCAATTTTAAAGTCTGGATACTTGTTCTAAAGTTCACACTGAATTTCAGTTTTACATTTTGATTACTGCCTAGTACAGGCTGCCCCCCCNAATATTACTATTAGTTTAAAAAGTTACCTGACTTATGAAGGAATGGTAACAGCTGAATGATAGTGATTATTTTTTTTCAGTATGAACCATTTCTACCAGCATGCCCTGTAACATTATGCTATAGCTTGTCTGTCTTTCTCTAGGTGGAGGAACCTCTTTATTGTCTTGTCGCTAAAAATAGGCAGTTAGGCTTTATTGCCAGCAGCTGCTCCACTCCAGAAAAAGAGGAGGCCTCCCTCCATTCTAGTTAGCGACATGTTCTGAAGGTTTTATTCAACACTACAATTGGCAAAGTGGAAAACACGGAATACTGGGCCTAAGCATGCAATTACATTATAATTCCTGAGTGTAATACTCTGCACAGTTGCTACAATGTTCAGCTGAATCTTGCAGCAGTTAGTCGACCATCTTATTCTCTGAAGATGATGGTTTATGGATGCATAAATTGCAGGCACTGAAGTTGAAATTAGGAAGCACTTCAGATGCTTAACCCTATATTCAGTACCGAAATTAAAGAACACGACTTACGTAGAATACATAGCAAGACTTAAACATGTTATTTAACCCCAGAGACCCTTAAGCTAGAGATGAAATTTACTGTGTGTGGACGTAGTTTGTTAAACAGGCTGGTAGATTGATACAAGGTAATAACCAGCTCTCGAACAAGTAGTATAATTTTATACTTAGAAACATAATTTGTTTTTACAAGAAAACTATTTTAAAGGTATTTGAGACACACTGACTCTACAAAAGCAGTAATACAAAGACATTAAGTAGCAATGAGATTAATCACAGTAATTACTAATGAGGCAACAAGGTTTTCTTATATAGTTTTTAGGTTTCTTGTTTCCTCTAGATGAAAAATGCCTTTGCATTGTAATGTTAGTTCAGTTAAGATGCAAATTCTGCCTCCAGTGTGACTTTGCACAGCCACAATCAATCAAGAGTCAGTATCAACAGTACAGAACAGTGCCACTAGCTTGACCCGGAAGAGCAGGGACAGAGTACACTAAAGACCATGGCAGCTACATGAAGAGTATGGTAATGATGAAGCTAAATTATTCATTCGGCCACCACGTTATGTCTGGTAGCTCACAAAGTGCTGTACAGAGGCCGTATCTCTTTCTGGCATGCAGCCTACATGAATGGAACAGCTTACTTGCACAGGAGTCTGTTTCCCGACTGTGTATGTCTTTTCACTGCACTTGCAGAGTGCAGCAGGACACGTTCAAGGTGTATTGAATTATCAGTGCTAAAATACTGTTCACTAATTTAAATTACTTTTTCATTCACAAAGTCCTTGGACTTTTGTCATACAGGCAACACATATTTTATCTGTTTCTTTGGTCTGTCAGAACCATCCATACAGAGCATGATAAAATCATTAGTGTTGGTTATGTGTCATCATGCAAATGCTTTATTTTGTTACCAGGTATCTTTTCTTCCAGGTTTGGCATTTAATTGTCAACATGCCATTTAAGTTTCCTAAATTGTATAATTTAATTTAACAAAAACTGCTGGAAAAACAAGTAAATGCACTAACAAAGGTGAAACATTGTTTCATTTATGATTTTTTTTACTAAAGATATGATTATTCAGTGTGCTGTCTCAGTGCTATTTATCAGCATTTGTTTAAAGTTGCAATGGCATAAAGAATAGTAAATGCAGTTCAGAGTAGAAAGGCAAGGTCACATGACCTTGGCTTTAGTTAATTTATCTTTCATGACAGATTCTATTTTCTATTACTAGTATTATTACCAGCATTACATTTCTCCCATGACAATGCATCCGGAGCTCTTGCACTGCCAAACTTAGTAGTAGCGTTTAATTTGTGTGACATTATTCAGTTATCAAGAAAAAGTGCATGCTGAGAAACACTGTAGTTAGTTAATGATAGCATAAAAAATGAGTTCTTGTAAGCAAGAGCAATGTCTCAAGTACTTTGCTAAAAACACTTCTTTCTGACGCTGCACTATCCCATTGCTGTCATGGGAACCTGGGCATTCACCAAGCAGGTCTCCAGATGAAGGTTAGCAGGTAGATATGCTGAGACAGGAGACACAGCATGAGTTTAACAATTAAATTTCATACATTTTTCCTTAAGTAATGGCAGCTGGACAACGTGCAAAGACTGCAGCACTGATTTATAGGAAAGGCACACTGAGGTTGCCCTAGTCTAGTCCTTTTTAGTGGAAGATCATATCTACATATGTAATTTTCAACAGAAACAAATCTAATCCCTCCTTGGAGACCTACAGTGATGGAGAAGCCATGTAAATCATCATGTATTTCCTGTAATATTATATACACATCTTTGTATGCTTATATCTGAAATACAAATACACCCATGGCATGAGTAGCTGTAAACAGGAAACCTTCATGGAAGGTCCTACCAGGATTCAACAGGACTCTGCTCTTGACAAAACATAACTTACTACCTTTAAGCACAAAGTGAAAGATAAAGTAAAATGACAGTGCAGATTTTGGAAATTATGGAAGGTGCTGAAGTTGTAAATGAGATGATAATTACAGAGAATTAATCATTTAGTAGGGTGGGCTGATTCGACTATCCTGTTTTAATACAGATAAATTTGCACTCATATATCTAAGGAAGAAAGAGCATACGTTATATAGACAGGATTGGACTAAGTATTTCAAAATGATAGAACATGAAAAGAAGTCAGGCTCTTGGTAGATAATTAACTGAACATGAGTTTGCAGTGGGATGATGCAATTAGAGAGTGAACGCCAGCCCTGAAGCTTAAGCAGGAAAAATAAGAAGTGGGAGTAAAAAGGTGATATTAGCCCTGTTTATGGCAAATGTAAACCCATGACAGGAATGCTGTGTTCAACTCTCATACCCACATTTCAGAATTAACTATCTGATAAACCACATAGTCAGAAAGTCCTGCAATAAACACGTTGAGGCCTGAAAGGCATGGATAATTGTGAAAAGCTAGGAATGAGCAAGCTGCCTGTCTTGTCAAAAAGACAAGCAAAGAAGACTATTGTGAAAGATGTAAAATATGTTTTTGATTGTGACTGGCTTTTTAGTGTAAGAAGAAAGGGCATAGCAAAGAACAGTACGGGATATTATTCTCTTGAAAAAGTGATATGTAAGATTTAACTGCAAATAAAGCTCTTAAAAAATCCAAACCACCCAGTGAATAATTATCCACATCTTTAGTGAGGTGATTTATCTTCTACTCTGTACTGATATGTCTAAAGGTCTTTCCTGGAATATTGCACTTCCAGGAGAAATTACAGACCTGTTGCTGAGACTTACAGCTGAGGTACTGAAACTTGCAGGAGCATGATGATTTCTTCCAACCTCAAAGTCTATGATTAGGTGACTAAGACAATTATACTTCTGTTCTTTGAATTCTATTAAACAATATTTGTAGAGGGCAGTTTCCCCAGAGAAGAAGAAGAGAACCCTGGAAAAATGCCTTGGGAAACCCCGTTTTCAGTGCCATGAGCAAGAGGCTTAGTCACATGCTCTCTATGCAAATTGTTACCAGAAGGTTCTTGGTTCTCTGTGTTGTCGTAAGTTGATTTGTGGTGCAAGAATTTTTATATTCCTAATCATTGTCCCCCATTGGACCCTTACCTCAGACCCCACCTTAACTCCCCTCCCACACCAGGATGTATAAATACCCCTGTCTGACCCTGGCCCAGGGCTCTTTGGCCTAGTGCCTTTTGCCCCTTGTTCCTGCCTTGGTCTGGTTCATTCCAATACAGTGGACGCCTTATTGTTTGTTATTTTTGCATTANTTATATTCCTAATCATTGTCCCCCATTGGACCCTTACCTCAGACCCCACCTTAACTCCCCTCCCACACCAGGATGTATAAATACCCCTGTCTGACCCTGGCCCAGGGCTCTTTGGCCTAGTGCCTTTTGCCCCTTGTTCCTGCCTTGGTCTGGTTCATTCCAATACAGTGGACGCCTTATTGTTTGTTATTTTTGCATTATTAAAAGTACTTTTCGGACAACAGGATCGAAGCTGTCTCTCTCTCTCCATTAAGTTGCCATTGGCCTGAGTCCCGAGGAAAGTCAAAGGGGTCTGATAGTCTGGGTTCTGACTCCAGGGAGTTTCAAATATTGATATATACCTGCTGAGGAAGTAGCTCTAAATTCTTTGAGTTTCAAAATAAGGCATTATACTTTATGGGGTTTGGATAGATTTTTTGTTCCTAAAATCAACAGGCTTGTATTTAAAAATAATCCTGAGAATGGGGAGATTGTGAAGTTGTTTCTTAATGGCATAACCTGTTCCCACCACGGAAACAGCCATTCAAAAATCCTGCTGAATCACTGGAACTGCAAACAGTACTTAATGTTGTTTCTCCGGAGATTAGTTCTGCTGAATACAGAAAAATCACCTCCTTCAGTATGCCATTTTGTTTTCCTGTCCATGTATTTGAAATAGTATCTGTTAAGTAGTCCTGACTGCAAAAACACCAGACTGTGTTTTCAATAAATAATTCCACTTTAATGGCAAAGTAATAATTTAGACAGATACAGTGTGCACACCTGCAAAAAAAATATACGCAAGCTGGTTTACAAGCTAGAGGAACAATAAACCAATAGAAAATACATCATCCAGTTAAGTCCGATGACACCAAATACTTATTATTAGGGTTTTACAAAGACTACAAAAATTTTCAGATGATTTATTTCACTGTTTCTGTCTATTTACAAGATATGTTACATCAAAAATGTACAAAATATAAAATGTGTACAGACAAATGTTTCACGAACAATTTCTGAGTTGTAAACTAGGTGGACTCACTGAGATGTATTGCAGGAAGTTTTGTATATGTAATATTGGGTGTTTGTGAGCTAAATATGGCAGGAAAAGATTTGCAGGTTTGCTCAGAGCACAGGTACAAGAAAGAGCAGCTTTGCTTTAGTTCTTTGAGTCAGTCAAGGTGTATGAACTGACATTTTGCATCAGAAATGGCTCCAGATTTGGGGGGCATGATGTTGGTCAGACTGAATCCTACGTGCATAAATTCAGTGTTTTATTAGGGCAGTAGCACCGTGTAGGAACCTCTAGATTCAGCGATGCAGCTCAGTGCCATTTGGAAACTGCATGGATTTCTTTAAGTTACAGCAGGTGGCCACGGGGTGGCCACAAGGAGTGAATAGCACCAGATACACATCCCGAAGGTAATATCCATGGAGGTGTACAGTACATGACTACACAATGCCAGAGCCCTTGGGTACCTTCTTGTTCACGTGCACCTATTTTAACCTCATGACTCCCCTGGTAAAAAAGTGTTTCTGGTTACTCTAAGCAGCCCGGATGCTGTCTGGTTGCAGCCTGCCGTGACGTATGAACTTCAAACATTTTCAGACTTTTCCCCCCAAAATGTATTGGTTTCATACAGATATTGAAATGTGCTAACTGTAGCATTGATAGCTCCTGCATAGTCGTAACAGCTGTAAGTACAGGACAAACACACCAGGTAATAACAGCTTTTAGGTTTTGCGTTCTGTATTTGTTTGCAACATACAGGAAATCTCAGCAAGTGAAACATCTCTTAACACCAACAGAATAAAATACAATTTTTTGTTTGTTTGTTTTTGATTTGTGCAAGGCTTTTTTTTTTTCTTTTTTTTTTTTCTTTTTCTCTATATTTACAATACCCACCCAGTAGACTGTGCAAAACCAACCCACTTTTACAGTATAAACTCTTCCTCTTCCACAGTGGACATCACTGCTTCAGTGTTCTTTTATGCTGAATTCTTCATGTACAACTATAGCAATCAAAACAACATGCTGAAACTAGAAAAAGGAAAAAAAAACAAAACCCCATATATTTGTGCTCATGCTGCATCAAGTGCATCCAGCTCTGCTGGATAAATATTCAAAACATCTATCCTCCCAAAAATTCCGTTCCATGGGACCAAATGGATTTTAGCCGATTTTGTCAGCATTTAGGTGGCAGTGAAAGTGGGTTTAAGTTTCTTGTGTACTTCTGAGGGTAGGCAGAGAAATCTATTCACAAGATAAAAATATTATATAGCAACTGTTCTTTCTCGTATCCATTACTTTAAAAAATCAAGATATACAGATATGAGGCTACTATGTTAACTGATGTTTTCTCATTAGTAAATGAAGAAAAAAACAGTGTAAATTACTAATGGTTTAGGAATTAAACCAACTGTAAAACTGTTCTAGAAATCTGTTTTAAGGCAGTGAGACAGCACCATAAGAAATGTTCCTTCTTTCACTGAAAAGGCTCAAACAAATGAAGCCCTAAAAAGCCTTTAATCAGTGTTGGTTAATAATTGGTAGAAAACTGTTGTTAAGGAGTGGGCAGGCGGTTAAAAAAGACCCTTGTGGTAAAAATAACTTTATAAAATCTGTGACTTGTGTACTAAAAACTTGATGGAGCGCATCACCGTGACCATGGCAGTTAGAATTAAATTGGCACTTATCCAGCATATCACAGTCATGTTTTCTGGTGATTGCACAATACTGTTTGTGCTTTCTGAGTTACTATCATCTTTTACTCATTTTGGAATGGGCAGTAGTGTGTAACACAAACACCACTGCCGTCCTGTGACCAGCACCATGTGGCACAACAGAGGTTAGAATATAATTAGAAGACTGCATTGTTCATGCAGTACCTCAGGGTAAACTAAAGGAAAAAAAGAAAACAAAGAAGTTTCACTGTAAACTTGTACAGAGAAACACAGAGAGACAGAGAGAGAGAAAGAGGAAAAGGGAAAAAAAAAAATTCCAGTTTGGCTAACACATGTGCAATCTGCTCAGATGCCCTTGGTCTAGGGCACTTTCCAGTTGACAAATGGAGTCTCACTTGGCTCCATAGGTATTGAAACGCCTTGAAATTAAACTAATTCAAGCTTTCCACTTCAATTTTTCTTCCTGACTTTGCAGAGTTAGGTCTGCTGCCTCCCTGCAACACACCATTCTTACTCAGAGACTTCGGTGTGCTGCTTTAATACTGGCAGTGGTCTAGTGGAAACAGATTTTACCATCATCCTACAGCAGGATTTGTCCCTTTCAGAGAGTTGATTCAAGGGATGAATCCAAAATGTCATCATGGTGGCTGGTGCTATCACTGTCACAGCTCTGTGCACTCGAATAGTTGGCGGCCTCTTGAAGCCTCATTAGCATATTCATCTGAAAGAAGAAAGCAATGTTTACATAATCTCATCTCATTTAATGCTGCAGTGACCATGTTAAAATTTAATTTAGCTCCCTTGCTGTATGAGGTGTGCTGGTACCTGGGTGAGGGACCATACAAAAAGATTTCACAAAGGGTAGGGTGTTAGTGGCTACTACTGGCACTCTTCATTGCCTCCCGGTTTTTAAATAGAAGTTTAAAGGTCCAAAGAGGGATACAGTGGAGCTGCCTGATAACTCTTTAATTCAGGGGTGAGGCCAGCTGCAGCTGCAAACCTGGCAGAGGAAGGAAGCTGTATCTCAGCTGGACATCTGGGCCCATATTTGGAGACAGTCAAGCTTCCAGATAATTTTTGGATGGTGTAGATGCATTACACTGGAAAAGCAACTGAAAACATAATCACAGTAACATCAGATCTCTCTACAAGAGAAAAATGGGGAGGGAATGAGAGAGGGGTGGACTGATGCCAGCTGCTTCATAAATGAGTCCCATCTGCTCTTGAGGGGCTGACCTCAGGAGTGGAATAGCAACAGATTCTCCTACCCAGGAGAGTAGAGACCTCCATAATTTAGGGAATAGTGGTACCTGAAATCCATCTGAAAACCATCAAATAGCAGAATTGACAGTACTTCAGTGTTTTTTCAAGGAACAAATACACTGTCATTACAAAAAGCAGGCAAAGAAAAACCAAAGCCAAAGATGCATTCCTATTGGTTTGTGTTTTAAGCCCCTATTTCCAGTTTGTTAGAAATCCTTACATCTCCATGCTTTCAGCTTGCACGGTGAAGTTTTCTCTAGGCACTCTGAACAGTGTTATCAACACTTTTGCGTAATTTTTGCTGAAGCTCTAATAGATATCCATGCTTGCAAACACAGGATATCTGCAGTGGGTGTTCTGGATGAGACATGTCCTGTTTCCACAAGTGCAGTGTCTGCCCACCCATGAGCTCCACTGGAGGCAGGGGCAAACCCTGCAGTCACAACTTTCAAGCTTCTGATATTTACTCAAGTACAGATGCTGACCACAGTGTGCAGGGAGAATGGGTGAGTGGACACTGAACTCAGGCTGCCTGTAGCCTGAATTTGCACCATAGTGGAGATTATGCTGTGCTGGAAGCCTGTCCAACACACACTGTAAGCTCAAATCACAAGGGTCAAAATATCAGCTGAAAGCTTATGGAATGGAAGAGCAGCTCAAATAAGATGATTTCCTACACTTCTTCAGGAAACAAGGTCTGTTTTTGAACATGAAACAGTGAGGCTAAGGAACCATTTTCTTAACCCTGTTAAGAGTTAAATGCATTTTTCTCTGAGAAATTCACTTTTCCAAGGGCTGCCTGTATTCTAGAAATACAGTTCTCTAAAATGGTATTTTGAATTGTGATAAAGGCAGTCCACAGAGAAAGCACTACACAAGAATAGCAGTTCAACATATGCATTTTAATAGTCCATTATCAGAGGAAGCAATGGTAAATCTGAATATCTGGGATTGTATTTAAATAAAACAATATGTGGCATTGAGGGAAATCAACTTCTTATCATTTAATGCCACCACACTTGCATTCCTTCTGCATTAAGACTATTACACAGTCATCAGTTATCTTGAAACATCATGAGAAATGGGAGGATGGCTAATTTCTATTTTCACTAAATTCTCTATGACAGGTAAGTTAGATAATGTGAATATTGCAGTCCTTCATTTGTATAATGTAGATGAAAAACTGCCCAATGAAGAAAGATGTTTTCATGATAAAACTGATTAATAAGATGCTGAAGAGTGGTACCCAAACAATATAATGATGAAGACCTGATACATGGTACCAGGTATCAGATACATCTGGGCAGACGGGAAAACAAACAATGTAGGAACATATCAACGTGTTGGTGATACGTGCCATCCTGCTTCCTTTCATTTTCAACATTTTCATAAATTATAGGAGGATTCATTTTAAAAGCCTATTGTAGAACAGGTGCACAGTACCTTTTTACTGCACAGTGTACAGTTTAACATGTGAGATTAAAGTGCATACTGAAAAGCCTTTTCGAATCTTACCAAGGGATCGCCTTCTGTATCAGTCTGGGGAACGTGCTTCGAAGTTGTTCCTTCTTTTGCTGACGCATAACCTTCATAACCAACATCTTCGGGCCTTAACTGAAGTAGGGATGGCCACTCATGCTGTAGAGTTGCAGAGCTCCATGGATAGGTATCAGCTACCCACTTGGAGGGATCCTCCCAGGGTGCCCTCTTACCGTACATCTATATTATTGATATAACACAGGTAAGTATTCTACAGAGTTTTCAGTACCAGTTGTAACAGCAGAAAAAAAAGTCATCACAAAAAATCTAAACCATTTCAGAAAGAGATTTGCTTTCAGATGTTCTCAGTACTCAGATAAAATAAGATCAGATCATGTCCACTAATGCTCCTACAATACACAGAGTGGCTGCAAGTTAGAAAATGCTCCATAACTAGTGACACTTGTAGACAACAGCAAGTGAATACAATGTGAAATGAGACCTCCAGGTAATTTGCTTAAGGCATATCAAAGAAATTAACACAGACCTATCAAAAGCATTCAAGTTAATTGGATTTTGTTTGAAGTGAATTAGGAGGTGGCAGTACAGATTGTTCAATTCTCCTAGCAAAATGAGATGCTGAAGCAGACATCTGTCCACATCCTAAATGTGGTAACTTTCAGAAGGTTAAGAGAAGAACTTCACAAGGGATATATTTTTCCTTACTATGAAGCATAAAATGCTGGGAGGACGACAGAGGAAGTAAGAAAGAGAATATTGTAATTTTAGGAAACCTGGGAGCTTCCTCACTAAAATTCACCCCTGTGTGTATTGCTGCTCACAAGAAACATGTTAACTGAGAGCCCCTTGGTTGCTGCTTTAAAGATTTCCTTTAGCTGTGAAAATAACACACTGGGATGGGAAGCCATCCACCAGGGCTTTTTGTAATTTCCTCTGCCTCAAACAGTTTCACACAACCCAAAGAACACCAAGACTATTGGCAGGGCACACACTCATGGAGGATATAGTTGGGCTGCACTCCTAAAGGGAGTATAACGGGAGGACTTCAGTGATAAAGGCTGAATGATGGGTTGGGCTTATCTGCACAGCTGCTGCCAGGCACGCGCTGAATGCAGAGCTTCAGCAGCCAAGTTCCCTGTATTAGGCACAGAGATACTCAGACTTCTGCCCAGAACTGAGGCTCGGCTGCTGTAACAGGGATCTGCCTAAATAAGCCAAGAGAAATGTTTCCCTGAGGTAGCAGGCTAACTCCAGGCTGTAGCACTTCCCTTTATCTGAGATTAACAGTGACTAAATCTTTTCTGGAATCTAGAGCAAGGCTTGTAAATCCTATGTCCGACAAGTGAGTTTGCAAAGTATCCAACCAGAAAGGCAGTTTCTATCCATCTTTCGTTCCAGGAACACTTAATTATATGATATAAAAGATTTCTATTATTAATATTTTTATTCTATGGAAGCCATCCAAAGCAGCTAAAAATTGGTACAGCTCATGAAACAAACTTATTTTCTTCTATATGCTGCCATCTTCTGCTCCACAACTGAAGTTTTCATTAAGCAGTTACCCTGTGTGCTTGGGAAAAGACGAGTGTGAAGAATATCACTGCATTTTTATAGCTAGTCTAAACAAGTGCTGTTAATCTCACTGTGGCTGCTCTATCAAATGTTTGGCAGTATTTTGCACAAGGCATAAATACTGTAATTCCCAGAGAGATAAGCAGTTTTAGGAAAGTATGAGATATTCAACAGGCAAGATTCTAAACCTCCATTGCATCAGTATGTCACTGTGTCAATACAGGTGATAAAGAAACTGCAGCTGCTTACAAAGTTCTTTGTCACAACAATCCTCCCTGCACTGTGCAGTAATTTATTTTGCTGTCATGTGTGGGAAAAAAATGCCTTTCCACAAAGCATCCTTTTAGAGGACACAGAATTGCAGTGCATAAACAAAAACAAAAACAAGGAAAAGGGAGAAAGCCAATTAAAGATTGGGGGGAAAAAAACCAAAAAAAGGAGAATGGATTAATGTAAAGATTTATGTTTCCTCCAAAGATGTGGAATTATCCAAAATTCTAACCTCCTCTGGTATAACCCAGAGAGGTATCCTCCTGAGGAAGACCTCATTGCAACCTTCCAGGGGGCTTATAAAAAAGAGGGGAAACAACATTTTAATGTGGGCAGATAGTGATAGGACAACAGAGAATGGTCTTAAACTAAGACAGGAGAGATTTAGATTAGATGTCAGGAAGAAATCCTTTACAGTGAGAGTGGTGACGCACTGGAAGAAGTTGCCCAGAAAAGTTGTGGATGCCCCATCCCTGGATGTGTTCAAGGCCAGGAATTAGATGATCTATTAGGTCCCTTCCAGTCCAAGTCTTTCTATGATTCCATGGAAACATCCTTGTTCAGAAGCTTTTTCCCACAAACCTGTGTACCTACATGTGTATGTAGGTGGTAGGAGGATTACACAGACCAAAGCTATTTTCTGGCACCATTGTAAAGCTTATTAACTGTTCCATTCAGGGGTAGGCTGAGGCTCCTTGACTCAGGGAGACAGTCTGAGCTGTATTTAGCCATGCTGGGAACTCTTTAAACAATGGAAAAAAACCACCTTCCTCTAGTCACAGAGAAGAAACCCTCTTCATAAAATAAAAGATATGTTAGTGCTGGAGTAGACAAAGCAAAATCATACACTTAGAGTAAGAGCAAGTCAAAACGAGTTTGAGTCTACCTTCTATAACCCATTCAAAGATTTTCCTCTTGCAAATACAACAGCATTCATACCAGGATGCACTGTTTAAAAACAGCTTGGAGAAAGCCTTTGAAAGCAACTAAAAAAAATTCTAGGAAACAAATGACATACCTGGAGACCTTCTCTCACAGCTTCCAGAAGATATGGAACCAGGGAATAGTTCCAAAGGTCTGTGAACCAGACTCTGGAGCCATCAACATCCATAGGGCAAGGGAGGAAGAGACGGGGACCTGAGAAGTCAAGTTGTGTATTAAAAAAGGTAGAACTAGGAAACCCACTTAAAATAATCTTCTCAAAATTAAAAGAGCAGTACCAGAATACGCTCAAGTTAAGAGAACACTAAAACAGGACTACATTAAAGCAGCTAAGAGTCTCCTGTTATTAAAAATGATCTAGTGTCATTTAGTTCAATTTTAGGGCCTGATGAACACTTACAAGTTTTATGGCAAAGCTGAGTAAAAGCTGACGTCTTTGCTAACACAGTTATTCCATTAGAAGACCTCAGGTCCAAGGGTTTTTATTGCTGTAATTATACAGCAGTGTGAAAGCAGGAGGAAAAAAATAAGCTTAGGAAAGTTACTATTGGGGTAATTTTTTTTAAATTGAGTTTTAAAAATTGTGATACTTTACTTGAAGGTATTTAGCAACAAAAGAAGAACTACCAGGAAATATGTATACTCTCTCATTAAACTTTCCAGTTTCTTTTAAATCTGGCTGACAACTAGACAAATTCCCCACATCTATGTTGTGATTCCCACTGAGACATGCCAACTTAAAAAATAATAATATATTCTTCACAAATCCCTAAAATGCTCAGCCTGCATCCTTATTTCAAATCATTCCAACAATGGACTCACCAATGGTTACATCTGAAGAGCTGTGCGTTTCTAGGAAGCTGTTGAGATGATGCCATATTTTGGGGATCCAGTCAATGATTTTCATAAGCTCATTATTGCGTATGTTCTTTTCTATTTCAGTTTCAATCAGTTTCCTTCTCAAATATCTGCCTAAGAAACCTTTAACAGGCTCTGTGTGATTAGCACACAGCACCCACCTGGGTAGAAGAGATAAATGTCAAGCAGCAATGAATAGCAAATACGTTATTTCCTCTTAAACACATAGATGAAAGTTATGTCATGCAGTCTCATTAGTCAGCAAGTATAACACTGCTTCAATAAACCTCATTACTGCTCACTGTTTCAACACAGCCCTTTCAGGTTCCAGCAGGAACTCAAGACACTGCCGAAGACATATGAAATGCAGGAATGCAATCATCTTCAGCAACTTGCTAGAGGTGCCAGACAGTATCTTATTTCTTTTACCATTCCCCAACACCATTCAGAGACCCATCAATAGAGGAGAGGCACTGAAACTGAAATACTTTACTGTGATGAGACACAAGATCAATATTTGTCAAAGAACTGGGCTTAGAAGCAGGAAGCTGTGCAAACAGGGCCACAGTAAATACAGAGTGAATGTACCTGAAATTGTGATGCATCTCCAGATTTGGTGAAGAAGAAACTCCCTGGTTCATGGTTCCAATAATATAGGGACTGGAAACATAAAAGCAGTAGGATTTTTGAGGGAGAATTCATTCAAATATTCAGAGTATATTCCTTCTTATTATCTGCACTAGACCAACTTCAAAAGAGTCTCTGGGTATACTATAGATTTTATAGGTATAGTCATAGATTTAAAATATTTCTGAGGTGCCCTTTTAAAAATGTTTATTCTTGTACAATTTCCCTCTTGCACATATGTCGTTTACTAGTGCTCATCTGTAATGAAGAAATAAATAAAGCAACCCTGTCTAAATGTAATTTATAATTTGGCAGTAGGCTTAGCTTTTTAATTTCAAAAGCCAGTGAATCTCAGGAGACAGACATTGCATGCAGTGATTTTATGAGGGGAAGTCCCTATGATGTCACTTTTAAAGCAGAAATAACGAAGGTTATAAACCAGTGAAAGTTCTAGAAAACATTATTTTTACTCTTGCTTGAGAATAAAGGACAGTCAGCCAACTTTGTACTCCTGCACTGCTGCAGAAAAACTGTGGGAAGGGCAAATCTGCTAGCTACACAGCTGCTTCTGTATGGCATGGTTTATCCCAAATTCTACTATTACGAAGTGTAAGCTGTTCTCATGGTACTAATGAGCTTGTGTAATCTGTCAGGGTGCAAAGGATAAGACTATAATTCAGCCAAGTGTTTAAGTACATTCTTAAATTGTGTGGTGCATTTACATCTCACTGAGAAGCGTGGGAGTCATGTAAATGAAGAGAATGAGACAACTACGTTTTTGGCTGAAAAGGGTTAAAATTATTGAAGCACATAACAGCCTTGCAGATGGCCTATGGGAGCCTAAGCTTTCACTGGGACACTTTATTTTGCAAAATAACATGGAACTTTTACTGTTTTAATTGTAAAACCTGTGTGCAGGGAGAAAGAAGAGGTACGACCTACCATTTATTATATTTACAGTTGAGGAAACCATTGAAGATGTCACTTAGTGAACTGATGTGGTGGAGGTTATCAAGAATTATGACAGCAGGGAGGTCAGCACCATTGTTGTCAGCGCTGCATTGCTCAGCTAAGTTTGCTAGATATTGTCGCAGATCCTTCAGCAGAATTAATAAAAAAACAAAAACAAAATCACAAAAAAAGCCCCAAGCCCAGAAAAGGTTAATCCAATTAGACCATAGATGTAATTTCACTGGAAAAAAGAATTCAGAAAGATAAAATGAATGCTAAAGAGTTTTACTTCTGTGAATCACTCAGCTGGATCTGCACATGCAAGAAAACAGGCTGCTTACACAGGACAACATTAAAGCCACATGCTTTAATGCTTTAAGAAAAGCAAAGATGCTAAACACAAGGGAAATGACTGAAGCATTCTGATTTGGGGGATATATTCCTTAGAAATTTGATGATAAAATATCTTATATCCAGAGGAAAATACGTTGCAATAAAATATGCCATTTCCAATGGGCTGAGATACTCTCACTAATTTTTGGACCTTTGTTCTTATAAATGCCACATTTATATACCAAAACCCCACCACTCTGCCACACAATTTTGGAGTACTGAACTGCTCCTTTAGATACCTCCTTTCAGCACTCTCACTGAAAATCTGCCTGCCTTCTTGGGGATGCTTTATCACACCTCATAATAAAATTTGTTATGTAAATTCTTCTTTCCTGTCAGCTGTCTGGAGGCTGCTTAGTGCAGAAGTAAAAGAGAGCTTTCTATAATCAAAATTTCATATTTTTGTCAAGAGTTGCTCTTGAGAATTTGGGCCAGTCAAGTTTTACAGCTGTATCTCTAGAAGTATCTAATTTTGTCAGGGTTGGAAATACTCAGTATTATGGACAAAATTCTTATTGGCATTTTATTTTCTGGATCAGGGATAGCAGAATCTTTTCTTCTTTAATGGGACCATGCACCTTTTTTATTTCAAGAAGTATTTTTCTTTGCCGTTTTATCAGGTGTCTCTCAAGGAACATTATAGGTGTCTCCCATGGAATAGTACCATCTGTATTATTCAAGCATCCATAGTATTTGACAATGTTGCTTTTTCTTTTTTTTATTACAAACTCAAAAATTCTACATGAATTTTGATAGAAGTAAAGAAAAAGGGGAAAAAAAAACCCCAACCAGTCCAATCCCCAAAACAGCAGCCAAACACTACAACACAGACCAAGCAATATAACAGAAATCTAAAAGCTGTCTCTTTTGTGGGACAATTTTCTTTACAGATGTGTATGGTGTAACAATAAAACATAAATACATTCTCTGCCAAAGTAAATGGCATCACAAAAAAAAAGCTTTTCACACAGTGAAAAGCAATTATTTTTGCCAGAATGGTCCTTTTGCCCCTTTGGGATCTCTGTGTTCTGCCTTCTTATGTTAGCATTCATTATATTCTGTGCAAATCAGAAAGCTCTAAGAAAACCCTTTCATTTTTTGACCCCAGGTACCAAGTCAGGGGTACACCCAATTCAGGACAGCCAAGTGGATAGTAGTATCTGTGGCTAGCACAGGAGTCCTGCTAGAAACCTGATAATCTGAGCTATGTAAATCACTGGGAACATGACATGATATGTGAGGCAATTTCAGTATGGTCAGCTCCCTGACCAATGCACACCAGAAATCATGACAGTTGTATCTCTCCAGTGCTGATTAAGAAACTGAGCCCAAGACGGTAATTTCACATCACCCCTTTGAAATCTTTGTGAAAAAAAGGCTGATGTTATCATCATAAAAAAGCAAGTTACACTAGTATTACTACATAGCCAAGCTTCTGACAAAGGAATTACAGACACTCCAAAAAAATTTATTTTACACGGGAGTTGGACACTGCATCTATACTTAAAGTGGGTTTTCTCAAGAGGAAGAATATTGAAACTTCCTTGACAGTGCTTCAATGGTTTGTTTAGAACAGAAAGATCTGGTCCCCATATATCACTGGGGTTAGAGACTGAATTCTTATAGGAAGAAATGCTAACTGAGCAGCAAGTGTACACCAGTTAATGAAATCTGTTCTGCATCATCACTACAAATTGGAGAACAGATTATGTTTTCAACTGCAACTTACCTTGCTTGACTTGTGATCTATGTTAAAAGTTGCAATTGCATCCTCAGTTTTTTTTCTGCCAGATTTAGTTATAATATATTCAGCCAGCCTGTTGGCTAAATACGTCTTTCCTGTGCCACTGGGTCCCGAAAGAATAATTCTGCGATGCTCCATCAGTAAATTAAAGTACCGTTGGGTAATTGGCTTAGGAATTAATGTGTCAAACACAAAACTGTCCAAACTGTTTTCTTCTACTCCTGGGGATAGAAGAAAAGAAAAATGGCCTGTCTTATCCTTGCTAAGGTAGGTATTTGGCCCAGCACCTGATGGCATCAGTGCTATGCCCAATGCAAGGAAAGATACCACTTAAATCAAATTTTCTAAATCAAATCCCTGTTAAGGACATCTTTACTGGTATCCTTCCACAAAAGATTAAACAGCAGTAGTGAACAGAGATGAGTTGGAGAGATGCAATCAAAGTAAATGTGAAGAGAAGGCTCAGTGAGGCAAAGATATATGTTTCAGACATTACTGGCAACAATGACAAAAAAAAGGTCAAAGTGACGGCCACAAGGGTTACCAGTTGTCACATCAATGTATGTAAAATCCTCCTGAAGGCCCCCTCTCCCCTCCAATAGCAAATCCCTAAAGCTTCTGAAATGTATGGAATTTTTCCTATGGAACTGAATAAAGTATTAATATTTCTCATCATAATCTCTGTTTTGGGGTTGGTATTTTTGCCACTGCTTAGGGATCTGTACTTTGTTGTGATTTGGCAGTCAGGCAGGGGAGGAAAAATATTCTTAGATTTCCCTCAAAAGGCTGCAATAGATATTATGCAATATCTTACAGACATTTTATGTGATAAATGTGTCCTTGAACTAGAGATAATATAGAAAGGTCAGGTGTAAGAAAAATAAACATAAAAGGATAGGTAACTGCAGTGTTGAACTCTACAGTATCTGCAGAAGTATTCTTCAGGTTTTACCTTTCAGGTTCACAGTGATGATGTTACTATCTCCAACCAGATATCCACAAGGCAGCAGTTCAGGCACTTCTAGGCTATGGGCTCTAGTTACATCCCCTATACAATAGCTAGCAATGCAGTCAGAGCTTAAACCCAGGCTAGTAGTTGGATCCACTCGAAAAATATACTCCTGAAATTATATGAAAACATAAGTCATATAAATATTTATTGAATGAAAGCTATTTGGAAAACTGCCTACAGTCAGAAAAAAAAGAACTGCAACATTAGGAATAAAGCTTAATAGTGGTGTTAGCAATATATCAAAAAAAACCCCAAACCAAAACAAGAACTTGGCAAGACAACTCAAGGAATACAGAAATTTTCTAAAATGAAAAAGAAAATTGTAATAATATTTAGGCCAATTTTTCAGTGTCTTACCTTAAAGAGACGTCTGATTACACCATCTAAAACATCCCATTTTGTTTTTCCACTGATTCCAATTGATCCTATCAGGTATGCATGAGGCTTTTGATCCTGCAAAGAGAGATTTTTGGAAACTAGACTAAAAATGGTGCTAATTAGTTTTCTATGAAGATTCATAGTTTTCCTAATAAAGAATAAGAATATTATTTAGAATGAGGTTACAACTTTGAGATTATTTACAACTTTGGTAATAATCTCCGTGCCAGAAATAGGTAGAGATTGTACTACTCTGATACATCTTTATAACGAAGGGGATACAGAATCTTGTTGTGCTCTTTGATTGCATCTGTGTTTTTAAAAAGATGACTAAAAATAAAGGTTGCACTGTATTTATAATTTTTTATAACACAGAACGTGAAAACATGACAATACAATTTCTCAGGAGCAAATTCATAGTTGCATCCTAAGGAGACCAAGGCATAGATCTAATTTACAGTGACTTTTAAACAGAGATAGCAAGTCCCAGGACATCCTACTACTAGTTAAACTAAGAATTGGTAGTGTCCAAGCCACCACAAAGGCAGAAAGAGGCTGTATGACATTGAAGAGAGCTGCGGTCTATGGGGTATTTCCCTTCAGTTCCTGGCTTAAAATACAGGAAAAAAAATGAGCTACTATATTCCAGCATTTGCTTGAGCTGTAATTCTGCTCTGGGTAATGCACTTACCTTGGCTCGACTATAGCCTTTGTTTATAGTGACTAAAATTTTGACACTATGACCTTCTTTGTGGAGTGCTCCATCAGTGACGTCATCCAACAAAATATCTGCATTAAAAGAAGGGACGTGATCAGTCTGAAAATTCGTATCAATTATGTTCACATCATCAGTTCAATATTTGTTAAAAGGATTTTTTGGTTAAAAAGAAAGGCTGCCACAACAACAACTTGCAATATAATCTGCACTTATTCCTAATTCATCATTTCAAAAAAAAAGTTACAAGTTGTCAATTTTTGCAGGAATATTAGGAGTTTTAATCATGTAGAAATGAATGGAGAATCCACAAATAATAAAAAGAAAAATCTTGCATTATAGTCTTGTCTTTGCCTTCCCTCTTGGAACTTTTTCAAAATTACATTATGTTCACAAAGTAATGTTGTTTAAAAATGAAATTAAACTTATGTCTTTGGGCACTCATTTGTGCCTTTTAGAATGTTTTAAGAAGAGAAAACAAGAAATCTTCACATTGATATTTTTGCTGTTAAGTAAAATAGCATTTAATTTCACTTTCCAGATGATTCCTTTACCTTCTGTACATATGGCATGGATAGAGTCCTTTTTCACCCCCACTAGAAAACCATTTTGGACTTTTCCAGAATATAGGACTCTTATTTTCAGCCATTCCTCTAAGGAAAGGCTTGATTCTTTTTGGGAGGTAAAGAGTGATTTTGATCTGCTCTGCACCTCTGTTTCTACCACTTCATTAACTGCTAAAATGAGAAAGCAGATATATTTCTGTTAAAGGCTGGGCCTACAGCTTTATTGCAAGTGATAAAACTGCTGCTTTCTTCTAGAAGTTCTCTCTCATATTTAACTGTTAGACATTTAAACTAACTATAAAATTAGATGAGATTATGGATTTGCATTTTCTTCAAAGGCCAGCACAGTAATCCACTAACCTAAGCCCTGTTCCTCCTTAGTGTGAAAAACATCGACTTCATGACATAGTCTGCACAAGGTCAGACTTCATCCAAATTAAACGAGGTCCCAGTGAGATTCAGTCACTTGTTCAAAGGAAAAGCAAAGAAGGCTTATGAATATAATTTATATTAATGTATTAAAAAAGAAGTTTTCATGTTAAAAGTTTGAGAACTTACATCCAAATGTAGAATGCAGATTCTGTTGTTGGGGTTTTTTTTTCTTTTGTTGGTTTTTTTTTTTTTAATTCATTGAACAAAGAATATTTTTTTTTCTTTTTTTGTGAGTTTTAAAAAAATCTATGCTTGCTTTGTTCCAGGCAGACAGATACTTTGTGTCATCACTGAATATTTCACTTCACTTGTCTTTTGTTTTGGAATATTTGACAAACCTTTGAGCAAACCTAAAAGCTTTGATAATGTCATAGCTTATCTGAGGGCAAATTATGGTATCAACCCCCTGTGAAATTTTTTAATCTCTAAATGACTCTTATGTAGCCCTTAGAATTCATTCTTCTTTAAGTCTTTAGGAATGAGTAATCACTCCGTACCAAAGGAACAAATTCCACTTTCTAAGAGCTCTCTCTATCACTGATACAAGGGGTTGAGAAGATGCCCAAGGGGCTCTAATTTCATTGTGGTACCAATTGTTTTAATTACCCCCTGCCAGGTCTGCTTTTTAGGCATGCTATGATTACTTCAGTTCAATTCTTGTCAGAGCTCTGGCACTCTGGGCCAGTCTTGTACTGGTTCTTGTTTGCTCCTTTCACTCCAGTGACTGACTGAAATAAGGGTGTCTGTAACCACCAAGCCCCTTTCCAGGCTGCCAGTCACACTGATCTGCAGGGTATCCTCATACCTTTAGGAAGTGACAGTGGATAGTTTGGTCATTTCCAGATGACCACGGTTGATTGGAGACATTGCTCCCAGAAAGTGAAATGGCATTTTTATAATATGAAGAGCCAAAGCACTAAATCCTCTGAGCTTAATCCTCTTCATGATTAACCTCCCTGTATCTCAGGGACTTTTGTTCAGTAGTACTCCAGCTGTCTCAGAAATCCCACAGGACTTGGTGGGAAGCTGTCACCCTTCCAAGTTCTCTGGCATGGCAACAAAATGATCATCTCAGTGATCAAAAATTCTAGATTCATAATCAAATGAAATTATCCACTCCTCATTAGGCATGCTTATATATTTAATTTCTTATAACAAAAAGTAATTACTTTGCATGTGAGAAAAACATTTAGAACATTAACACAGAAAATTATATAAAGTTTATGAAATAATGGAATCATTTAAGCTGGAAAACACCCTTAAGATCATCAAATCCAACCACTTCTCCCAATCCTGCTCTCCTTCCTCCTGTTCCTTTTCCCGTTTTTCCTCTTCCTCTTTTTTCTTCCAGCTTTTATTTTTTCAATTCTTTTGCTGGACACTTCCTCCTAATTTTATTAGTTTACATTCTTTTATCTTATCTTTTACCTTCCCTTTTCTTTCCTGCATTCCTCTTCACCCATTGTATTCTCATTTAGTCCCCCCTCCTTTTCCTTCAGATCTTTCTTCCTACATGTTTTTTCCTGAATCTAGACAGAGTTAGTGCCAAGCAACAAAGGGTTAATGGCTGCTATTCATGAGAGACATTCTATAACCACCATATTGCAAAAAATTGTTAATTTTTTTGGGTTTTTCTGTTTTGTTTTGTTTTTTTTGTTTTGTTTGGATTTTTTTTTTAATATGTGGGGATCTGTGGGCAGTTAAAATTTTTCTCTCTGTTTTTGCAACACCTCATTGCATGTTGAGGCCCAGCTCAGGGTCCTCCATGCTAAAAGTTAAACCTTTCAAAGATCTGGAATGTAAATAGAAAATATACCAATTTTCATTCAAAATCTGATATTAACCAGAAAAAATGTTTGAATATCCACATAATCAATAACTGGCAAGATAATATGACTAACTGCCTAACTGCCAATCCAAATTGCAGTCAGTTTGGCATATTCCCAGCTGTACTCTTGCCTAGACTCTTTCCACAATTATTAGCCACACTTTTATTGCTTCCAGAGACTGCATTACAATTTCTGTGGTGTCTATGCTAATGCGTGCTGCTTTGCTCTTGCTTTACTCCCGATTCTAATGTTAAGAGACAGCACCTCTGTTTCTTGGCTATATTATCAAAACAAATGTAGAAGCCTTATTATCATAAACTCCATGGCATGGAAAAAAATCAAACATTAATGTTCCGGATGTGGACCAAAGTTCTGATTGCTTTACTTCATTCACAGAAGACAATGAGAGTGCCTAATAGGCCAGGAGGGGTTTGGCTCCTGTGATAAATGGTGATTTGGTCCAGCATAGGCTGGCTAGCTGTACCAAATTAAAAAATATAACAGATAAAGCTAACTGAGACCACCTTCTGCCTTAGCTGCAAATATGAAGTCAAGTTAAGGGAGCCAACTGAATGATCAAAGACCTGCAAACCAACAGAAGAAAGTTTCACATACTATACTGATACTTATCCCATCTGGGCAAGAGAATATATCAATACAGTTGTCATGTATACTTCAACAGATATTTATTTTCACATAAATTGTAAACTGGATGACCAAATAGTACTGTAAACTACATAGGCAGAGAGTGTCACACCAAGGAACACAGCAACATAACGAACAGTCCTACTGCTGTTCAGGGGCTTCTAAAAGCTACATTTCAGACATAACCACCAGCATTCTTTCTCATCACTGTTACTGAATGTTTATCTGATGCTAACCTGAATTATATGAGGTGTTTTAATCTTCAGTCATGCTTCTTCTATGTGGCCTGTTGAGGGGGTAAAAAATTCTTACTAACTGCTGAGGCATGCATGTTTACCTGATGTAACAGATTCTGTGATGTTTAAATTGTTCAGAGACAGTCCTAGTGACTGCCGTGATGAAGAAGACGACGTGCTGCTTGACGACTCTGATGATGGCCGGGCAGGCTTTCCAGTATTTCCAGTCTCTGCCTTTAAGCGATCATTCTCAGCTTTCAATATCTCAATTTCATTCTATGTACAAAAGAAATCAACACAAAAGCACAGGAGGTTATTCTTTTGGAAAACCAGTGTTGGTGACTAGACTGGTGGTGCTGTTCCTCCGACCTAGTTACCTGCTTTACCACGTTCACAGCACAGATGTAACACAGTGAAAACTGGATTGCCTTTACTTCTTAAATGAAGAGAAAACCCCCAATAACCTCGTTTTAGCTTTTGCCTCAAGATAGATCCTAAACAATATAAGCTTCAAGCTTTTGTGCTTGTTGAACAGTTGACCATAATGGAATGTGATTAGAATTTTCCCAGCTATCCCCATTTTTTTCAGCTACTTTCTATTGTCAAATACCTCAGGTAATAATCCGTTAAGAAAGTTACTCGATATGTCAATGCTTCTAAAGTAACAGAAAATTATTACTGCCATGGAATATAAAATTAAGCAGTAACTTCTCTGAGAAATTAAATTAAAAATTAAAAATTAGAAATTGATAGTTTAACAGTTTCATAACCCTTATTGCTATCAAATAAGACTTTTTGATCATTCGAACACTGGATTGTTCACACAGCAGTGAGCAAACTCTCTGATGAAAACAGACAGTGACAGATGAATCAGAACAACTAGAATTTTTTTAGCTAAATCCTCTGTGGTGCCAAGTGATTATTGCATATATAATAAAAAGAAAACTTAGCCTGAGAACAGTCTGGTACCAGCTAAATCTAGTTTCCAAAAGTGCATTACAAAGTTTATTCTTACAGATGGTTCTGCACATCAAATTTAATTCCACATTCACTATCACCCTGCTGAAAAGTCCCATTTTTTTAATGGAGGCTGCACGGCTATATTATACAAGTTCAAACATAAGTGACAGATAGCATCATAAAAAAACCCTGCTACAGCTACAAACATATTATCACATACACACAGGTGAGGAGATAGTGAAAAGGAAAGGACAAACCAGCATAATAGTAACAGAAGGTCATAGATGAGTGTATCAGTTTAGCCTAGGGTTTAAATCAGGAGCCACTCTGCAATTTATGCTGATTAATTACACAGCTCTTAGTAGTCTTCAATTCATCTGAGCTTTAGGTTTTTAAGGTGCTTTGAATCTAAAAAGTATTCATGTATCACTTCCACCAGTCCTATTTTTCCCCCTTACCAATCCTCATCAATCCTCTAAAATACCACAGTTTGGCAACTGCAGGGCGGCTCCCTGTTCTTTTGGGCAAACTTCAGAAATGGTGATTACCTGTAACAGCATCTCAACTAGTTGCCTCTGCTCAGATTTGAGGAAGTTCAGACTTTGGAGAACTGTGCTTACAGCAGACTCCTCCCTCTGGGGAGTTCACCTGGCTCAGGTACTCATCTCCTAGTATGATACTGTCATCAGAAGATAAGCCTTCACATCCTTTTCTCCACCACTGCAGTTAACTGTATTCTATTCCTCATAGATCCTTAAAACCTTTCAGTGCCTCGAGATCAATGCCTTACTTATGTCTGGACAAATGAAACCATTATTTATGGACCAGTTCTTGATAATTCCCTCTAATTGAAGTTCAGCCAAATATTCCACATTATTGTTGGCACCTAGTGTGTGAGCACCTGGGAGGATGGCAGGAACCCTAGGTGTTTAAAGATCTGGCTGAGACTGATACAGGCATTGTGGAAACAAAGAGGTCTAGAAAAGACATCAAGCACACCATTTCTGTAGTTATGAAATCAGGTGCTATGGGCATCTACACAGAAATGCCTAAAGGTGCACCTGACCTAAGCACCCAGCACAGAGCAATTCAGATGGCAAGGCACTGGGCTGGATTCAGCTGTGCAAATGTGGGTTTCCAGTGGCATGACAAACATAGTCTTCCATGGAAGAATGCTAAACTGACATGTCCTTTGCAGATGCAAATACTTGAGGCTGGCTCAAATGGTAAGAAGTGCATAAGCCCAAAGAACTCTGTTTCACCTTCTGTGCCTCTCTCAGGGTGATTTTAGGATACTTCTTTAGCCCTCACTACTACAGGACTAAAACTCAATTGACTACAACAGAAGTTTATCATGCAGCTCATTCCTAGACTTTTAAATATTGCCAATCCTGTCTGAACCTGAATCTCCAACCCATGGCCTTGATTCTGTTCCCAAAGTACAGATTTAAAATGCCTTCTGGGATGACATAGGTATCTTAGCTGCCATTCCAGAAGGGCCCAGCTTCACTGAAGGACCTATGTCATACTGAGTGGATATTATAGATACTTTTGGGCACCCACCATGGTACTGGGCATTTGCATGTAAGCAACAGAGTCAAGTCCCATAAAGCTCTGTGCTCCACTGAAGAACATTGCCATTCTTTTCAGCCTCATGAAAGGGAAAATCTTCTAACGAAAAATGTGTTCAAGAAGGAATTGGAGCAATGTAACAAAATAATGTAACAAAATTTTATGATGCTGGATACTGTAATTAGTTCAATTTTACATTCTTTGCCTTGGCAGCCATGACTGAGTTAGGAATCAGAAATGATGAAAGAGTATGCACATAACATCCTGGTCCCCTCCATGGCTCAAGGATTTTAAATGCTGTAGAAATCACTTTTTGATCTGCTTCTCTGTCATGTTGCTTACTGTAGTCATAGGCTTGAGATAATAAATATCCTTTGGGCAGGGATTATGTCTTCTTCCATATCTCTTAAACACATTTTAGCTATTAATATATATGCTAAGAATGTCTTTATTATAAGGTGAACACTTATCACACCCCTCCTTCAGAAGTACTGTCAATCCAGCAATTCACTTTGTACTGACAGTTTTTTGGTGCCTGAAACAAAGTACCGGGAAAGGAAATTCACCACTCATACCTTTGGTGTGCATCTCTGTCATCACTTAAAGCTACTGCACTGACCTGCATGCGATTCATGGCTTCCCGGATCTGATCCAGATGGTGTGCAGAGCTGAGGGCTTCCAGACGAATATCCGTTAATTTTAGCTCCTTCTCCCTCAGCTCGCTTTTTAGCTGAAGAATAATTTCAGCCTCTGCCTCTGTGCACTCACAGATCCTAAGAGGAGCAGGAAACAGGCAGGAGATTAAAGGTTCTCTCCCCAAAGCAGTGTCATTATAAAATATCAAAGAACAGAAAAATGCTTGCTGCTGGTGAAATCTATGAGTGAAGAAAGAATCTTACCAAAGAAACATGAAAACGATCAAACTGCAAATTAAAAAAGCAAAAAAAGCCCTCTCCAGGAAGAGATTGGATTGCTTTACAGCTTTTTAGTTTAGTTCACTATGGTGAAAAACAAATTCTTAACTACTTTTCAGGTATCTTTTTTTGAGTGTGTATAATCCATTGGTTTTAACAGGATTTTATACGCACATAACTTCTTTGGTTCATGATTTCTCTATGTAACAATAGTAAGAACTGAAGTGTGCTGATTAAACTGTACTGCTGATATTTATTATTTGTTAGGCATCAATATTTTTCTCTGATTTGAATATTACACAAATGGACATTCCTTGAATTTATGGTCTAGAAGATTTTGATCTGTAATGGTTTTGATTTGTGATACCTGATGTTTTGCCTATAGGCTGTCATTTTCTAATGCACGATATATGAAATCATATGGGTTGGTTTTGGGGTTTTTTTCCCTTGAAGACTGGATTACCATGTGATTATTTTTCAAGAGCATTTATTTTAAGGGAAGAAACCATTATATTGTAAGAAAAGATCGAACCATGACTGCCTCAGGGACCCACAACTGTCCTGCTCTCATGTCAGACTGTTTTGCCTCTTTGTATCCTCATCAGAACCACCAGTAAAAACCAAACCACTGAATTTTGGCTACATTGTTACACTAAGCAGTATTTCCAGTCAATTCGGTAAATGTTATTTGTTCTTTATTACTGTGACTATAAATAGTTAATATTTGCAGAAAAAAATTCAATATTAAAAGTATTTTATGAAAATAAGTATTATTATTGTGATTATTACTTCTAATATTGAAAAGAAAAAAAAAAAAGAAACAAAGGTCAGCATTTAATTGCCAGAATGCATGCAAATGTATTTTGGGAAAAGAAGATCCAGCACTCTTCAGGTCAGCAGTTGGGTATACAACTCCATGCCCCACACTCAGTTTTACCGGGATCTATGCTTGTAGACCACACGACCGTTTTGCCTTTTCTTTGATGCCCAGACTAGAGGTGACCTGCACACACATGTATTAGACAGATGCAATTGGAAGAAAGTAAAGGTAATGATTTAGAAAACGAGACTTGATCAAGAAAATATATGAAGACATTGCAAGCAAAGGGAAGATGAAGAGTTCTTGGCAAATAAAATATATGTCAAGGAGAGGAAGAAAAAAAAGGAATATCATTCAAAACATGCACAAATATTTAAAATGTGATTAAAAATTAATAAAGACATACACTAGGATTTTTTTTCCCGAATATTATGGTACAGGTCTTTCTGTGATGTGTCCCTACCTGCCTATGCTAAGCAAACAAGAAATGAATTTTGTTTCCATGCATGTTCCATTCATTATCTAATAAAACACTCATGAGACTAGAATTCCTTGGGTGCCTCAAGAAAGAGCAATTGTGACCTGATTATTCTCAATTAGGAGAAGGAAAGTACGGCAGTAAGTAGTAAGCATTTCTTGGTTCAAAGAGGTTGATTTCCCCATATTAGAAAGAGTTATGAGTTTAGTGGAATGGAAAACAAAAAAAAGGCAGAGGAATATGAATAAAAGCTGGGAACTTTATAAGAACATATCAGATATTCAAAAAATACTGAAGAAATGGGACAGCTGTTGACTGATGACTTGTTCTCAAACCTGAAACCTTAAGGGTGGTGATTTGAATAGAATATAAAAGTAAAATCCCACAAAAAATCCAAGCTGATAAAAGAGAGAAAATAAATTAAAAATTATATACATCAGTAGCTATGAAGTAGATAAAGTAGTAACAGGAGAAATTAGTATACTGCAAAAACTCACAGCCACCTAGAAAAAAATTACATTTTTAGAATGTCATGAAAAAAGGAAACAAGAAAACTTTAGCATTTGGCCTTTACTAAGTGGTTACAATAGAGTTGCTAATGGTGCAGGGAGAGCCCAGCATAAGCTTTCAGAAGTTTGGATAGCTGGGTGATTTTGGGTAAAGTCTGTGAAAGGAGGAAAGATTAATGTAGTAGGATGTCACACTCGGGTCCATATGTAGGAGGATTGGACCCGCAGAAGGAACGAGGCAGGCAGCAGCAGTTGAAAGGAAAGTTAATGATACTTGATTCTAAATTTTTCTTCTACATTTTCTATTTTTCTTCACTCAACTTCATCTTACATACAGTTTGTACAAAGGCAAGAGATTGGTTATTTAAATCACTACTTCTTCAACTTGGATGGTGAACACCACCATCAATATTTCAAGGAGAAATATGAAAAACAATCTAAAAATATACATTGTTGATGTTGAGGCTGTGTGAAAATCTGCTTGCAAAATTCCAAACAAAAAAACCCAAAAAAACTGAGGGCAACAGATTAAGACTGAATAAAGAGCTTCTGCAGAACCAATGTGTAAATGGTGAAGCTCAGGAGAAAACTGGCAAGTGGATGGAGGTCAGGATTAAAAGATCACAGCTGTTGACAATGCTTTCTGAACTGCAAATGGCCATGCTGGAACAGGTCTGTTTCCCAGCCCACCCCACTTGCCAAGAGAGACACTTACGCAGATGCTGACTGTGATGGCTTCATCGATGTTGCCGGACACTCTCCTGAGCTGTGGGGCAATTTTGGTGAGGAAGGAAGAGAGGAATCTGTCAGCTCTTCTATGTCTGAATGTGAGGAAGGAGGTTTGGTGGACTTTTTCTTTCCAAAGGCCTGTTTGAAAGAGCTTCTTAGCTGGAAAACAAATATAGAGCAAGGTTATTTTCTTCATCACAGCACTTGGTGTGCAGCTCATGTTTTGAAGAGTTAGTTTGCAGATGCCATCCTAGCCACTGCCTGAGGTCAGTATGCAGAAGCAAGGTATTAACATATGCAACACAGTATCTCTAAAAACATGATACAGTGCTTTGTTTTGACTTCATTAATCCAGCGCAGTGCAAAAGTAATGCTATGGAAAAAGTGCAGGACCGAGTGGAACAGCTATTGGGAAGGGGTGGTTATTTAAAGCCATTAAGCCCCAGTGGAATCCCATTCTCATGGCATTCCCTTCAAAGGGTGGCTTTAAATAACCACTTTGTATCTAGGTAAAGGCAGAACTAAATGCTGAAATCAAAAGACAAGTCCAATTCACAGGGTTTGCCAATTTATTTTCCCCATTAAAACTTTGAATGGTCAAACTATGCAAATGCTATGATTTGGATCACAATCAAGAGGATCTAAGCTGAGACATGAGGTTTGCCTTGTCATACTACTGAGAGGAGTGTTAGCTGAAAGGTATACATCGCTTGTTGCAGTCTCCTTTAGAGTGGTAAGATCTCTGAATGTACAAGCATTGCCTTTTCCCTCTAGAAGCTTGTATCCAGTATTGAAAAGGGACAATAGCCAAAGAGCCATTTATTTCAGAAGCCAAGATGACAACAGTTTGGTCTGCAATTAAAATTAACTAGCTCATTTGCTCCTACTTTTGTCTAAATCTTACTAATCTTGGGACAAATACTGGGTTTATTTTTACTTTCAGAAAGTTGTTCTGATCAAAACTGTACAGAACATAATGACCAGCTGGTTCCTCTATGAAAAAATGAGAACTTCAAACATATTATTCTCAGAGTAAAATTGGAGAGTGGGGAGTGTGACCACTGATCTTAATGAGAGACAATATTTATGTCCTTTCCAGCTCATGATGTCTGATGAGAAAGAAATGGATTTTGGCTACACTCCCCCTTTCTATAGCCTAAACTTTGATATTAAAATGAATAAAGACGAACTGAGAAGACATACAGGATAATCTGGTTTTAGAAGGTATAAAAGCCTACTGCCAAAATAAATAGCAATCATGCCAAGATAGGGTTTTTTACAGATGCATGCCAACTTTTCCATGGTTTATATTCACCTCACTTCCTCTAGAGTTCACCTTGCAGAAACATGAAAGAGTGTGGAATTACAAATCAAGGGAATGAAGGCTTATCAGTATTTTAAAAAAAGTCTATACAGATAATATTTGTAAAACAATAAATATATATTTTCTGATTCTTTACTGAAAGTATTTAATTAAATCTTTAGCAGTGTGAAGTATTTGTATGTTCCGTTTGAGAAACAGCTTAATTTTTTTAAACACCACACTAATTTTAAGTGAAAATTCTTAACAGATTTCAACTCTCACCATAGCTGGGTAATATATTTGAGTCAAGCTTTTGAACCAAACTCCAACTGAAGAAAAATCAAACAGGGTTTCAGTGTGGCCCAGAGGTAGTTCTGGTCACAACAGCTATTTTAAATTGATGTTGTTGTTTTGTTGTTGTAATTGTTGCTTCTACTTCTGTTTGTTTTAATTACTCTGACTTAGGCAAATAAAACCCTATTGATATTCAGTAATTTTTAGTTTGCTGGTAGTGTCACAGTATGGATACACATGAATTTCTTGATATCCATCTGGCCCCACAAGAACACTGTAGATGAAATGGACCATTATGTTACTCAGACACTAGGAAATGACATAATAGCTAAAAGTTAGGTTTAAACCTGCTGAGTACTTACCCAATTTTTCTTTTTCTTTTTTTTAGAATCAGCATCATTACCACTTCCAATACTTGAATGACTTGTAGCACTGTTGATACTGGAAACACTTTCTGAAGAATGTTGCCGTCTTATACGTAAATCTAAAGAAAAGAAGTTACGGTGAAATCTGTTTCTGCTTCAATATAATAAAAATTCTTACATTTATGCAGCATCTTCCTCCTCAAAGGCAGTCTAAATGAGCATAAATGAGCCACTTTGATGCTTGCAGTGGCTCAGATTCAAGATATTGAAGCCTGTGAGAAACTACATGGGGACCAAGAGGGATGCATACAATTAGTCCAACACTCAGGGACTTCTCCAAACAAGGGTGTTCTTGCCCTGAAGGCAATGACCCTTCACAGCAATCTATGCATGTGTATCCTCATAGCTGAGCACATGGATTACTTTGACATATCAGTGCCACATGTATTACAGTTCTGAGGAGTGTAGGCGCTACTCGACTTGTAGCAGCCCTAATCAGTGTTCAGATGCTACCTTCTAATATACCATGATGGAAAGAAACAGGCAGGAGTTCATTAAAAATGAATGAAACGAAATAACCTGGAAATCGAGAATATTAAAAATGGTTGATGAGGCTTCTGAGTTTCAATTTCTTAAAAGTGTCTGATAACTATATCTTAATCACTGGAAATTATTCTTGCCCACTAATACCAAGGGAGATTACTTTTTAGATTATTTTCTACTTCCTAGAAATTCGCTTTGCCACACTCAGGTCATGTAGTGAAATGACATTAAGGCAAACACCTAAATAATGATCTCTCTAATGGAAGATCAATAACACTCTCAAAAACGAATACTGCAATTTTTTTTTTCAAGTAATTCCTTTGCTGTTGCTTATCAGCAGGCACTTTTGAAGCACATATTTATCATGCAGTATCTGCCTAACTGCAGTGACAAATTAATTCAACATCTGAAATGTAAGATCTGCTTTCTTGCACTGATTTATCACTTCATGAAGCGCTTCATGTTGTCAGTCCGTCTCTTACCAAGGAGAACACCAGTTTACAAAGCTACAACTTTGATTGGATTCCCAAGCTATAGGCATGTTACATTGTAAGACTTCACTTGTGTCTTGGGTGTACTTCATTAGTCAATTACAGGGACACACTTAACTCTTGATCAATTTCAGGACACCCAGCTCTAGGAAGATAAAGCTCCAGGAACTTTGGGAGACAGGAAAATTGTGCAAGGTTTCCAGCTCTGGAATACCACAAGTATGCCTACCACTCATTTCACGTATGCCTACCATCCACTTCAGAATTCGCTTTGCCTTGCAAGAGAGTTCCCAAACAACAGAAAAGTAGTGACTTAGGTTTTTTTTTCCTGGGGAAAAATTCTGCATTTATTTTGATAATGACAAACCCATACCTTTGTGGGTATGATCGGGGCCGTTCAAGGCTCCTTGAATAGCAGCTTGTGCAGCAGAATTCTGGGCTTTCAGCATTTCAATGGTTTCCCTTAGTTCTATAAGCTCAGATTCCTGTGGGAAGAGCAAAGAGAGATCAAAATAATGGCAAAAGAACAATGTTTGTCTAAGTTAAAAGAAAAAATTACAAGAGAAGCGTGTTCAAATTAAAGATCGTGGGACTGCTTGGGTGAATAAAAGGGCAACAACAGAAAGAATGCATACTTTCCCTCCAAAGATATTGAAGTCAACTAACATATTCCTTTTCATTTATTTTGTATAAAACAATCATGCTATTTTCAAAAAGAAAGCATTTTTAATAAGGAATAATCTAAAAAGGGTCTCAATCACCCATTCCATATAAAATTAAGAAAAGCTCAATGACTTTATTGCAAAAGACAATGAAACCATTTGAAGTACATCTTTTAATATGTGAGGCTACTCCTTAATGGATGAATTCAAAAGATTTAATTTGTTAAATCTAATTTTATTAAAAAGCCCCTCTTTAATAGAAATTGTCCTAAAAGTTGAAGTAAAATTTCTCCACTTGAGTGCAGGAAGTTCTGCATTCAAATTCACAGGAAATTTTTATTAAAAAATATATTTTATTATTGCTTTTATAAGCAATATTTTATTTATTACTCCCTGTCCTTCCAGCCTGTACTTATATAATTAAGGTTAAAGGAATTTAAACTCGACAGTAGAGAAAAGAAGAGAACGGAAAGAGTAAGTTCTAAATCTTTTGGGAAAAAAACTTGGAGAAGATCTGTTTCAATGTCACTCCTTAACCCCTTTTGGAAAAAAACCCCTCTAATGGAATTATACTTTGTAAAATAGTTAAATCTTTTGGTTTTAAGAAAATTCCATTGCTATTGTGTTTTTTTCCTTCCCCCCATAAGATTCAACAAAAGCAAACAATACAAATACTTTCTACCCAGTTCACAATGAGTCTTGCCACATTTCATCTGTTGGTGCTCAACCAGATTCTGAAACGTTATTTTTGTAGACAGCTACAGACTCCAGTGGTGACTAGCAGCTCACAGATAAACAGTTTCTTTCACTGTTTGGCTCAAGGAGCCCTTTCTGTTAACTGGCCATTGTTCAAAATTCATAAGGGTAGAAAGTTGCAGAAGTTCAGTCCTGGAAGGTGCTAAGCAGCCTCTTACTCCTAAGCTTGCCAAAAGGACTCACATAAAATTTCTTCTTATTAGGTTTAGAGTTTCTTTCCCCCCCATTAGACAAAACAGTAGAGTGAAACCCCAAACTTTACTTATGGACAGGGTGCCTAACCTTTGTTAACTTTCTCAATGGAGCTGTTTATCTCTACTTAAATTTCTTTGTTTCCTGTAATTCTATTATTCTGGTGGTGCTGGGAGGCTGGAATGAAGCACTGCAGCAGTTTATGGTAAGTTTTTGTTACAGGATCTTTCAGTATGGACTAAACCTGAAGTCAGACATGTTTTAATTAAATTCTGGAAATGGAAGATTTCATCTTCAAACTGTTTTATGACACTATCTGAGTAAACCTGATGCTGCAGTTTTTTCCAGATGCTGCTGGTCATTCATGGAAATTTGATTGCAGCAACCATTAAAGTAAAATCTGTCTGATTGTCACAGATATCTGTTTCCTTTCAGGTTTTTTTAAGCAAAACTCTAACATAATTTGCTGACTGTTTTCTACATTAAAGCATCCACTTTGATAAACCTACCTTTTGTTCAGCTGTCATTGTTAGACTTTGCAATCGGCCTGTCATATTTCCCAAGCTTTTCTCGAAAGCTGCTACTAGATGAGCCTGTGAAAGAAAGACAACATTTGTCATTATAATAGGGCAATTGTCCCAGATCTATTTGATTTTTAAAAGTATGTTTTTCCTGCAAGCACATTTTCTCCAGCTCTTTAATATTAGTTTAAACTCAGACTGAGCTAAGTTGGATAGATGAATCAGCCAAATGAGCCCAGTGTTCCTCAGGCTTCTTTAGCCCCCAGTGAGATTAGCTCAGGTATCTCTGCCTGGAAATGAGTTATGGATTTAATGCCCAGCTTTAAGTTTACTGATATATTGGCCAAAAGTAGTCTGGTCCCAAAGAGAAGTCCGGGAGGAATTATTTTCAATTAACGGACACTTCAAAACAGGAATTCAAGTACTTTATCTTGAAAAGCAAATTTTAACTTCACAAATAAAATGCTTCAGAAAAATCCTGAGCCTCAAACAAAAAATATCACAGTTAGTCTTATAAAATGTCTTTGTTTAGTCTATTAATATTATATTGATCATATATGTCACCGTGTGTATAAAATATGTATTTCGTAAAATATAAACATAACATTTATAATGTGTGAAAATATAAATATAAAATAAAGTCACAAAAACTTGAAGTCTTAGTATGAAAAGCAATAAAGCTGAAATAGATTAAAAGATTTAAAAAAAACCCTCTTTTTTTTGGTTTTTTTTTTTTTTCCTTAAACAACCAGCATCCTACATTGTATGCAAGCTAGATTTATACAAACGATATTTCATCAGCTTTAACTGGCATTGAGCTTTGTAGGCAAAGAAGTGGTCATAAAAATCCCAATATTCTTAGCTAGCTTGTATAGCCATGGGAAAATCACAGTTTAATTTTTAAGGAAGTCCAAATAATTCCATCCATTTCTCTCGCAACATCAAATAGCAAAAGCATAAGGAAATGCTTCTTTTCTCATTACCATCTCAAAAGTGGTAATAGACAAAGTCTCAAAACATTGGCACTTGGAAATATAACTCAAACCCACCACATTTATATGCACAAATGGATTAACTGAGCATCCTCACTGAGGACATTTAGTTTTTACTACAGCAGCGCAGGCACACACAATGCCAGGAAAATTTTTCTGTTGCAGATTTGCATGCTTTTACAAGCATAGTTGAAATTGTTTGAATGTATGCGGTTGTATGGAATCTGAGGCATAATCAAAAAAAGACATGGTCCAAAAAGGATTTTGTTCTGCATTTTAGGAGAGGGAAAAGAACTTCTTGCCACCTTGCTCTGTATATTATCCCTCAAATAGAAGAAGATTACCATATATATAATAGTGGGCTACTTCTGCATCTCTGCTTCAGAGATGTTATACTGATGAGTGCCTATTGTGTTTTGTAAATAATTTTGGATTGCTATAAATATTTAGGTATCTTGAAAGCCACTTATTTTATTCTTATTAAACTTATTAAAAGTTTACTCCTTGTAAACTACACTATTAGTATACTTAGATATACTTTATTACTTACGGGTAGAGTGATCAATCTATCTGTTTTCTGCATCTGCAGGGATATCTTAGGGATAACTCTTTTGGTAAAGGACACATACCACAAGGACTAACTCCATATAAACATGAGACTAGATAAATATGCAATCTCTTAAAGATTAATTAGTAATTGCATATATTCCTATTTTAACGTTTATAACTTAGGCTATACTCTTGAAGTTATAATCTTCAATAAAATGAACTGGAAACCTGTCAATCAATACTTCACCCTTTGGTTGTTTTTACTACTCTATTCCTCTGAGCAAATAAAAGCAACTGGTTTTTAAACTTACTTTTAGCTTTATTAATTAGCTACATGTTAAAAATATCCAGACTAATCTATAGTATTTTATTTCCAAAGACAATGACCACAGACCCAGAAAACTATCAGAGACAAAAAAGATGCACTACTACAAAATTTTAGCTAAATGTCTTTTCATTACTTTTGTTTAAAAGGAAACTAATGGAGCTTACTGTTCCCTGCCTCATAAAAAATCTATGGCTTGGCTGATGGCCCATGGTTCTGCTTTACTCTGAGAATTACAGTGGGGACTGAGGGCTTGAAAGAGGAATAATTTGTTTAATTATGCATTACTTTTGTCCTTTTCTAGCAATTAGACTGTAGTAACCACAGTACTTTGGCAAAAAACTATGCACATTTGTGCAAAGTATTTCCCTATTCCATAGCTACAACTTCATCCTCTATTGTACATGAATAGATAACAAAGAACTTATAGCAAAATTAAGTACTAAACAGCAGCATTAAAAATGTCATCAAAGGTCACTGAAACTGTTATTTTCTGACAGCCTTTAGAGAAAGACAGTCATGTCACAAGGATTCTCACTAAAATTCAGCCAGTGACAGAGTACATTACCTTCTTGGAATATTATACCAAGCTTTTTGCCTTGTAAATGTAATTGGATCAAGATGATGCATTTTTCCTAACTCATTTCAAATAAAGACTATTAGGTCTTGATTTGCTAATAAAAAAGAAATGTAATTCAAAGTCCCATTGACCAAAAACTATTCAAGAAAAAACATTTTAATTGCACTGTTCATTACTTTAAATGTTTATTACAAGACAGCACTCTTCTACTGAAGTATTAATTTTACATTCAGGGTAATAAACTGTTCTTTCTCCGTGGTAGCTAATATTCACTTATCCAGCTGTCTAGAAAACTCCTATTTGAAAACTTAAGCAGATTTTCCCTACAGAAATACTATACAACAAAATAAGAAAATTTAGTTTGAAAAAGGTTAAATTATCAGTATATTTATATGTGTGTTGAAGTATACATAAAATATATGTATATATTCCCATCTGAGATCAGATCTTCAGATTTGAACAGTTAAATGCAGAATAATTCATAAAACAATTCATGAAACAATTAAAGCAAAGAGAAAAAAGTATCTGTGTCTTTAGTAATGATCATCAGAAATTAAAAATTCTAATTAGAAACTTTTTTTACACTTAAAAATTTGGTAATTTATTTTGATTGGATTGCTAGTCCTCAATTTCTGAGGATGATTTACTTTATTTAAAAGTTTCCATTCTTGTAAAAATATTTAGGAACTGTTTTGTTTCTTTTTTAAGATACAGCCAGTCTCTCACACCTTAGAAGTCTCTGTGTTAGATTCAGTAGTTTCATTTATGGTGTACACACATCATTGCAATACTTCAAAGAGCAGCCTGAACATTACATGTGCTTTATATAATGCTCATTCTAAAGTAAAAATATGTCTTCACAATTGAATGCAGTATTTGTACTTGAAAAAACACATCCTAGAATTAGAGTTAAGCAACGGGGCATTACTGCAGGAAGTATGCCTGCAACAAAATATATCCATCATTATCAACATTATCCATCATTAACATGACATACATATTGGATATACAAATGTACAGCTCTTAATCTGCAGATATCCTTCATGTATGAATTAATTTTGACTTCTATTCACATGTGAAATGCCCATTGGAAATAGTCAAAGAGATGTATGCTTAGGGAATGACTTCAGTGCAAAGATGAGAGATTTGATTTTAAACATTCCCTTAATAAAATATCCCAGCCAGGCAAACCCCAAATACCTCAGCTCTCAGGTTTGCAGCCTATACTTAACATGACATTCACATATGAAACACCTGTATTCCAACACACTTTGGGATTTGACCTGTGGTGGTCAGATTTATAAAGCAAAGGTAAATAAATGAAGTTCTTCCCACCTGATACTGCTGAATGAAAGGAGGTGTGAAAGGGCAGAAGAGATCAGGTTGATTGCAAGCAGCAACTGTACATCTGGTGGCCTTTTCTGTTTGCTGCCTGCTTGCATCTTGTTGCTTGGCTGCAGGATAGCGGTTCAGAGCTGGCCAAACAAGAGCATTAGCCACCAAATCCCCTCCTCTTTCTGCTGGCATCCTGGCTCTACTACAGTGTGCAAGCATGCACCCTTCAGCTTTGTACAGTACAAAGCACTGATCAAAGACCCTCTGAACAGGCTGGGTCAGGCTGCTCACCAGAATCTGAGCCCTTGTCAGTCACATACAGAGTCTGCTGGTTGGACATTTTCTGCACTGAAAACAGGCCCTTTCTGAAATTAGTATTGAGATTTACCCTTCAGCCACACTGAGACAGATGCCAGGGGTAAAGCAAGAATCTCAGAGAAAATCCGTAAATTAAGCATCCAAATGACAGCTGGACCCAGCTGGAATTTAATCATATGCAGGCCAAACACTGGCACTTTGGAGTTAATCAAATGAAATAAACTGCTGAAGTCAAGCATAGTACTTGAGTCCAGCCAATGAAACCTGGACAAAAGAAACCTAATAAGAAAATTTTCAGCAGAGTTTTCAATAATCCCTGAGAAATGCTGGAACTTTCAATTGACAGATTTTGGTATAAAATAATGTATCAAGCAAAGGCTTGATTGAATAGGTCAAATTTCAACCTGCCAGTCTTTTAATGACTTATGTACAAATGTCACCAACAGTCTTCTGTGGAGAAGCAAAAAAAGGCACAAATAGTGTTGAAATGAGCAGAATAAGATGCTCTTTTTTTCACTCACGTACAATACTTTTGCTCAGTTCTAAAAGGGAAATGCTAACAACAAATTCATATCAAGATGAACTATGAGGGAACAAGATTTATGGCTATTAACAGTTCCCTTCTCCAGACTACAGCAAGGCAAAAAGTTGTGCCTATTTCAGACAGGGAAAGACATACATTCAGACATACATTTCGGTATGGAAATTAGGAGGAGCTAAGGACTCATGCTAAGGACTAATGCTAAGATGAATGCATTTGCAGTAAAAGCATCAGAAAGGACAGAGCATTTTTGTGGTTAGCAAAGGCACCACAAAAGACACGCTGTTTATACAGTTCTCTGTCTGCCAGAGGCAGATATATTGACAGAGAAGACAGGCAGTGATCTAACTTTCCTGAATTAAACTTAATCTTGGTTCAAGTTTTAGCCTTACTGAGGAGCAAACATGACTCAAAATTAGGGTCACAGTAGTTTTATCCATGTAGAGATTTCACGACTTCTCTGAGAATAAATTCCAGATTTTGTAATTGGGAGTATTTCTCCTTTAAAAGGCAGTGAGTGATGAAATATGTCTCTCAGACTACAAAATAAATGATAAACGAATACATGCAAGGAATGCATTGTTGAGGCAATGAAATTTCATGAAGGTTCACGAAATTTAGAAAGCCATCCAGGTTTTCCATAAGTTTGCCAAGTTAAATCAATTGTTTCTTAATAACTCTCAGAATTTTTATGTAAAGAACTTAATAATTGGCATTTAAACACCAATTCCGTAAGTAGACAATTTCAATGATTCTATCACAATTAATAGTTAAATATACTCTCTGATTTCAAGCTGGATTTTATTTCTGATGTTTAAGAGATACTTTGTAGAATTTCTTCTCATAAAGTGCTTGAACGACTGACAGAAGGAATCAAACATTTAAGTAGTCTCTTTTGATTGTTTGGATTCACATGAAAGTGTTGTTTGGATTCACGTGAAAGTGTTGTTTTAATACTTTACAAGTTCTGTACCAGAAACAGAGGAGAATGAATTAAGGACCAGGTTTATTGTGAAATACTTTTCAATTTTTTGGTTTTGTAAAGTATGTATCTCATGAGAACATCCTGCCAAAAATATTTACTCCCAATATCCAGTAATATCTACTTTTCTTTTAAGATGGTATTCATTGTGAATATAATTTTGCTCATGCCTGGAGATTTTGAAGCCTCTAAGTTTCATGCTCCTGAAAAATTTAATTTTGAAGGAATTTCTACATGTTGGGGATTTGGCAAGAGGAAAGATTTCTCTTCTACCATTTAAAAAATGCATGTGCAAAATAGATCAGCCTTAGGGTTGCTTATAGGTTTAGAGTCTCAAGAATATCTCCATGGAGATAGATTAGAAAGTGTGTAACAGTCAAAAGAACATGATTAAATTAACCAAATGTGGTACTTCTGGATAGGCAAAACCAGATGTCTATGCATATATATTTTAGATATCCTATTGAACGTGTTGCCCTTACAGTTTTATCACTAGAAAAGCATTCTTGGTACCTGTTCAGAAGCCCAGAGGCAGTATATAAGAGCAGATTTCTAACAATACAATCTGATTTATACAGATCAACCTGAATTTGTCTCTTACCCATGCAGCTGATTTAGTTTGAGTGAAAACCAAGCCCAAATACCCATTTTTAACTTGACTCATTTTCTTCGAATTATGGATCAAATCTTATTATAACTGGGAGCTGGCTTTGACAATTTGTCTAGAATAAGTAATGTTATTAGAAACTATCCTGTATGGTGTTTATTTAATAGAAAGACATATTGGCCAGAGGTTTAGTGAAGGACTTCCAAATAAGACTGAAGAGAGATTGGACACAGTTTGTCCAAACAAACAAAATAATGGCTTCATTTCCTTAGCTGCAGAGAGTGCTCTAACATCCTCACCTTATTGCACTTGTTGCCATATTATAGACTACACCATTTCTGGGTTGATTGAAAAGTGATGGAGACTGAGTAATCCTTCAACTCTCCCTTTCAACACAGCAGTTAGAAAGAATATGGTAGTGTTTTCTGTTCTGAGCCAGTGGAAGGAGAGAAGGGAAAACTGTTTTACTGCCTACAGAGTAGAGTGGTACCAGGGGCCTGAGTTATCAGCTGGAATAGGCACTGAGCACAAGCCCACCAAAGGCAAACAACTTAGTTTTACTGATATGATACCTCTATTTAGAATCCTGAAAAGGTTTGGGTTGGGAGGGACCTTTAATGATCATCTAGTCCAGCTTCTGACTGTGGGCAGACATATCTTTCACTAAATCAGGGGCTTGCTGGATAACTCCTCTGGATAACACCAGGGCACTCAGAACAGATGTGGGCATGTCTGTGATTGTGCTGTGTCATCAGCCCAGCCAGGGATGACCTTCCTGTGCTCCTCACTTCCATGCAGAGCTGCTGCATCTCTGCATTTGTGGTGAAAAGAAAAGTGCCCTGCAGAGAACAATAGACTCACTAGCAAACACACCAACCAAAAGCATGCTAATTTAGCTCTTCTGACCTCTCAGTGTGGGTTTTAGTTTGTTGCTCTCAGGATAGGCGAATGAAGAACTGCCCTAATTGGTAAAGAGGAAGGTCAGTGTCTAAAACATGTAAATGAAGGAACCCCATTCCCAATATAGATATGCTGACTATTCTAGCTTTACATTGTCAACTGAATAACCCAACTCGGAATCCAGATTTTGAATTTACAAACATTGCAATGTCCCACACCCTTTGACTTACTAGTTTCCTCAGTACTCAGAGGAGTCTGGCAAGCTACACTGCTACAGATGTGCAAATACCCACAGGTGCTCTGCAGCCATCTGAACAGAGAAAAAAGTGCTAAGCATAGCTCATCCACATTTTGGGTATGGAAGTCATACATGAACAAGCAGCCTTCACAGAGCTAGAAATTATTTTATCACAACATGAAATGATTTCTTTAAAATCAGCAGTATTTATAAATCTAAATATTCAGGACACCTACACTTCAAAGAAAGGCACTGTATGGGCTGCCCAAGATATGAGGAAACTGCTTTCTTGAACTGCAGAATGACATATTCTTCTAACTGCATCTCAGATTTCCCTCACAATAGTAACGATAATTATATTCTAAACGCATTTAAAAATCACAATACTAGATTGCTCAATAACTTCTCCTGAAACCACAGCAACCAGTCAAGATTGTAGCTCGCATTTCGTATCTGACATTACTTTCAGATAACATGTTCCATAACTCATATTACCAATATATGTCAATTGAAATGATCACCGGGAAGCTGTCTGTGAAATAGCCCAGTTTAAATTAGTTATTTATCAGCACGGGTTTTGTAGCATAAAAATTCTATATACACTTGTACACTGTGCTTCCCCTTCAGACCTGACTGCATTTTGCAGGGTTTGTCTTTGTGAAATGAAACTGTAATGAATTCTATTAGAATATACAAATCATCCCTTTCTTTGGTTCTGTCTCCTTACTTTTGGCTGTTTTTTATAATTGATTCTAAGAAAAGACTGAAACTGAAGAGGATAGGACTGTCACATTCAAAGTGTGGAAACTCTCCATTTTTACTGTCTACTTTCCATTTCCACAAGATCTACTTGAAGCTGAGGCAATATAGAAATTTAATGAAGTCATTAACTTGGGGAAAAAAACCCTCAAATAAATAAATAGTAAAATAAATTAAAAATAAAATAATAAATAAAAAAGTAAAAGTCTCCAAGACTGTGTTGAGTAAGAGGTATTGATAATGTATTTATTGATACTACTTATCACCACAAGCAAAAATACTCACATTTGCTGAAAGTTGAGAAGTAAGAGTAGCAACTTTCTCTTGTGATGCAACCAACTCTCTCCGTAGTTTCTGAATTTGCTAGAGAAACAACAGACTGATGTCAGTATTTCACCAATTTTTTTTGTTGTGGTTATTTTTGTGTTTTTTTGTTGAGAGATCACCAATAGGTTTATAGGTTTACCATTTCTTAGCTTCATAATTTAATCTCAGAACTATGCAGAAATACAAACTATTAGAAGTTGTCTCTTACTGTTGCTCCAACTGTTAACCGGTGTATGAGCCAGGATTCCAGTTAAGGGAGCACATCTGGGCAAATGCTTAATTACTTTGTATGTACCATTCTCTGTTTGCAAGGGAAATGTCATAGGTTTTACCAAATCCCATAAGTTCCAAACATATGCTTAGTGCAATCAAGGAGAGCCGCCCTGGATGTGGTTTGAGGTTTTGAAACATGAGTGCATTTGAGTGAGGTTCACTGTGCCTGATGCAACCAACATATGTTGAATGTTGGTTTACATTAGACTAAGATAACATGAGATATGTACTCCCACACCGACTGGCATGAAGAAGGCTTTGATGGCTACCTCAGATGCAGATTTTTTCTTTAAGGATGTCTAAAATTAGGTAAGGTAAAATAGTATTTCTTTTTTTCTCTAACACATTTCTCTACAGTCCCTGAAATTCAAACATGCAACTTCTTTAAACCTCATATAGTATTCAGAAAATTGCTTGCCAACTTAAAAAACTAAATGTAGCTTTAAATGTGCTTGTTGACATGAAAATAAACTCAAGACTCCTTAATCCTTTAATGAAAAACAGTATCCTTAAGAAAAATATCTGTTTCCATTTCAGCTGGGGTAGATACCTAGCATGCAGCTTGCACATAATTTTAAGCTCATTTAACCCTATTTGAGATTTTACAGGGACTTCTTGGCATTGTATCGAAATCAAGCACAGCATGGAGTTTCACTTTGAAGAGCCTTTCATATTCAGACATAAATTATTCCAGACTAGAGAAGTAAAATGGGTAAAACTAGCCTAGGAAAGGGAACATTTACAGTCACTAGTAAAGACCATTGCAGTACTTCAGTTCCATGACTCCCATGAAAACCAACAAGGAATATTGCACAAGAAATATGAACATGTTCCTGTACTTTTGTAACACAAAAATAGCTCAGTTATTTACACTAGCTCGGTGCAACAGGGACAGATTATTGAGCTGTTCTCCCTCCTGGACTGACCCTTTTATTTTTCCAAGTTTTCTCTTTGTTTTTTAAATACAATTATTTGACATTCCAGTTTAAGCTACACTTTCATCATGTTCTTTCAAATTCACAGAGGTTGGTCTTATGAAGTGTTGTTCAACATCTCCTATAAGAGCATCTCAAGAGACCCAGATAACTGAGAAAACATCATGTAGAAATACACAGGAAAGAAATGTTGTTTCATCTCTATATACAGCCCTATATAAAAAGCAATAAAATGAGGAATTGTAATTTACACTACTGAGCCATCGCATGCCACTTCAACTCCTTTGTTTTAACTTTTAAGAAATGTGATCTTAGACGAAATTATATTCAAATATACTGCAGCAAGGAGGGAAGGATATGTTTATTTTTTCAATTTCCTCAAAATATCTTTTTGTTGACTTTTTCTTTGATTAGGATAGTGAAAATAGGAGCAGCATAAATGCAGGAGTTGGAAGGCATGCCACTCTGTGAAGTGGAAATGCACCCCTTGGTGCTGTATTTTATTGCTGGTACTCTTTGGTGCCCTTTTAATACAACCAAGACTTCATTTTGAGAAAGACTGTAATTGTATCCAGCTGCTGACCCAGCCTTGCCACCCATTCTTATACACTGTGAGGAGAAAGACGCTATTTTCCATGTCAAATTTGATTTGTATCTGAAATCAATCTGCATTGCACTGGTCCATCAAAGCGGTCAGTTTTAGAAATTTAATACAATGCAAAATGTGAGCGAGAGAAGTTCAAAGAGGTCATTTGAAGTATTTTTCCTCCTGAAAGGCAGCACCTTACCTTGAATTCCACAATCCCTTAGATCCTGCACAGAGTGGTATTAAGTTTGAAATCAGACCTATCTCAACTCCTCCACTCAACACCCAGTTCTCACTGATTCTTTTTACCTTTTCAAAATGACATCCAGGGAGCTTTCTTCAGCACAATGCTAAGAAAATGCCTTCTAGTACACTAAAAGCTGCACCAACTTTTCACCAATACTTAAAAGGTGATGCAAAAACACAGGGTGCATTTTCCCTACCAACTACACAGTTTAGCCAAAGCAGGTAAACAATAAACTATAAAATAATGTAAGGTAATACAGAAGTATAAAAATGAAAAAAAGTTCTTACCTCTGAATGTGCCTTTTCTTCTGCCTGGAAGAAAACAAAGAAGAAAAGGTTTAGAATCAGTGTGCAACATAATTGCAGTAAGAGAACATAAAAGCCACCTACACATGCATCCATTACATTTAAGGAAGGTACCCAGTAAAAACTATAAATTGAACTCTTTTCAACTTGCTTGGCAAGGCGTCAGCTGAAACCCCAAAGAGCTTGCCAGCATACTGACAAAATGAAATGGTGGAGAAAAGGAGAGCAGGACCAGAACTGCAGAAACTGCAGCTACATTTCTAAGAGAAACAAAAATTTACTATGCTCTCACTGCACGGACAACAAACTTTTATGCTGCAATTACTATTAGGGGTCCTGGATTTATACCTGTCTTACAGCATACCAAGAAATGTTCCTAATATGATAATAAGTAATCCCTGATAAGAGAAGTTGACAGTATACCTGTAGAACATACATTGGGGAAGGTGAGGGAAACTTGCATTTTAATGTAATTTCTTCCATACAGAGTACTGACCAAAATATTAAGGTCTATGGAGGCATGTTAAAGTTTTCAATTAAACATGCTAATATTATTTTAAAATTTAGGTATTTTCCATATTGCAATGTATTGTATCATATCCTGAAGCTTTTTACTCAGCAGCCTTTTTCAACAAGATAAGAAAATAAACCACTGTAAGGCAAACCTTTGAAAGTCATTCAGTTTCTAAGCATTGGGTTAGTCCTATTAAGGAGACATTTGGCAGACAGATAAATCTTGCTTCAGTGGGATCCTAATGGAAAAGAATGGCATGCCATGAGAAGGGAACCCTTTCATAACATAAAATAAGAATCAGTTAATGTACTGGAAATCAATCCACCCCATGGTCTGAAGTGGCCCACGTTCAGAGAAGCAGTCTATATTATCTGGAAGAGAAGTAAGCAGTAAAAGAAAAATGTAGGTAAAGGAATTATCTATAACAATAGAAGCACTAAGAAAACCCAAGGTAAGGGTTCTTCAGAAGATTCTCTGGCATTGGACTGTCTTATTGTGTGTTATTACAAATTGGTATAGCTGATTTTGAGCCTGTAATAGGCATTAATTATGGGCTGTTAGGAGTTTGATTTATAATAGAAATGGGTTTCTTTGCTTTACCTTGTGTAAGGAGAGAAGACCTCTGGAAAATGCCTCTTGCCATACAATACATGCTTATCTGTTAGCAGTCACTAAACAGACTGTGATGCTATGACATTTACCTTCGCAACACTTAGAAATGCTTTGGCCTGAAACTACTCTAGTACCTGACTCATCACCACGTGAGGATGATTTAGTTCAATGAGGTTCTTTTCAGCACTGATGTGACACACATACAGTAACACACTAACTTTCTAATCTATGTTTTCAAACAGGAGCTCTACCTACAGAAAAAAATTATATTCTATTCCCACTATGGTTACATCAAATATGAAGTGCATGGAGAGCCACAAAGGGACTGAGGTGATGATGTCCCCTTATGATTTCTTCGGTGACTCCTCCCTAAAAATGCTGTGTGGGGACGTGGTGCTTGTCCTTGGACCACCACATCTGCTGATGAAGGAATTGCTACATGTTACCAGACAACTAGTCCCTCAATGCACAAGGAAGTGTTGACTCTCCCTGACTTCAGAGAGGTGGCTCCCACAAGTCAGATTTTGTAGACAGTGAAGGAAGTAAATTAATGAGACAGACCAGGATTTTGGACATACTATCAGCTTAAAAAAATAGAATCTGACAACTAAATACATCTGAGTACTTTTTACTTAAATTCACGCTTACACCATTGTAACCCAGGACTCTGCCATGGTTCCAATAGGCTCTAAAAGGAAAAAATTCTTTTTCTCACTCTACTTCTCCATCATATGCATGCATCCCATCCTTGCAAGGATTATTTTTTCTTTTTTTGAAGTCTTAGAATATTAAGGTACAAATGGCATGTCCTTACAAAACTCCTCTGAGCATGGCTTAGCACAATCAATGAAGCCTAGGGAGTCAAAGTGCAGCTAATGCTGAGAGCCAGTGTGAGAAATTGGCAATTAACTAAATATGTGAAAATTTAAGTGTTTCACCTACTGAGCAGGAGGAGATTGAAACAGGAGACAACCTATCACAATTTTTTCAATTACTCACAGGGCTAAATGTATTCACTGCCAAAACTGAATCAGTTTACTACATCTGCTGACATGGTGTATTTTTCTGTGAAACAAAATGGACTTCTCTGTACATGCACGCAATCTACAAGCTAGATTTCCAGTCTATGCAAGTTAAGTCCTGAAAAATCCAAATGTAAGTCAAGAAGAAAGCAAATATATACAGAAAGTAGTAGTGGATGCAAAACTTGACATTGGACTTATTCAATGGCAGAAAATAATGAAAAGTCTCTTCTGAATCTCATATTCTAATTGTCAAAGAAACAATCTTCAGAGAATAACCTGAAGACTTTCAATGATCCTCTGATAATTATACAAGAAGTTCTTGATCTTCTTTAGTACTTTGTCTGAATTTCTCCAGTGATTAGGTCACAGAAAACACTAGCACGAAGGTTTAAGACAACGCTTGAGAAATCTGATAAATACATTTAATTGAGATAACCTTGTGAAGCTATCCCATTGCTCTCTTCACTAAGCTGATGTGACACTAAGTGTTAAACTTTTCAAGTTTCCATACTTCACTTGTGCATCATTTTTTGATTAACTGATGAAAGTTTATTTTCAGAGGGCTCAAGCAGAAGAAATTCAGATCAAAAAATCTTCACTAAAAGTCAATCCTAGTAATTTTTTCATACTAATTTCTTTCTAGTCCTTTTCAGATTTTCCTGCAGCTTTCATTATCTTGCCTACATAATCCATTACTTAAGGAGTGGGGCTCAGCTGCAATGTGAGTTCACAGTCAGAAGATATTTATAGAATGAACCTGGGTAAGCAGTTTAAAGTTTATTTTGCAGGAAAAATACCATTCTTTACTATCATGGAGTTTAGTTAATATTTCCAAAATACTATGCTGAAAGATAACAGGTTATATAAATAGTAAGTTAGTAAATACTTGCTATATTACACAACATCAGAGCAGATATTTCAGAGTTACTCACTTACTGGGTGCTGAAAGCATACTGTGTCACTTTATAACTTGATTTTTTTCATCTATCAGTTTCATAACATTCTTCTAAAATTTGACATCAAAGCTTGAATTATAATTTTTGGCACACCTTCCCAGGAAAACTGATTGTAGTGTCTCATAAGGAAACAGTTCTAAAGATTTTTTCAACCATTTTTTCAAAATGTGAGAAGCTTAACTCCGAATGTTAGTTATGCCTCACGTGTAGCCAGGCTGTATATACATTCTACATCTCCTGACTTCACCTCCCCTCTCCTGCTTCCAAATAATTCAGGACTGGTCTGGACTTGAATGACTTGCAACTTGCACTTCAAGGCCAAAAACCCAAGGCATGTGTATTTGCTGTTTTAGATATCCCCTTGTATGAACTTTTGACAATTAAACAGAACTAGGAGAGGCACCATTGTGCACGAATGCAACATACTTCTCAGGCTAACATGAGTTTAGCACTGAGGCAGAGCTACCACGTGCTACAAATGCATCAAACTGCATGAGCTTGGTGCTCCCAGGCAGGGACTGGTGCTGGCTGTGGGTAGAGGAGTCCATCTTTGGAATGTCAGCTGACACTATTCAACACCTGGAAATATGGAGAGGACACATCCTATTCATGAAGGCATGGGATGAAAGCAGGTAAAAGGGTTGCTCTCCTGTGAAAAGGGGCTACTGCAGCACGTAATTGTGGTTAGTGAGGAGATTGAAAAGCAACTTCTGTGTATCAGCAAGGGAATGTCCAAACACATTCAACTGCTCCCCTATGGATGATTTCTTGTTAATAGAACAACTGAAGCAATAAATGATGTAAAATATATTTTTAAAAACCCCATAAGATAAAAAAACCCAAAAAACCCAACCAAACCCAACAATAAAATAGAGGAAAAAATCAAACTCAAAACAACTTCTGGTCATAGAAACAGATATTACTCAATCTAATTAATCTAACTACTGAAGATTAAAATTTATTATAGTTATTCTTCTCTTTGTAAATAACACCTAAATGCTGTCACTTGCAAGAAAAATCAGTAGACACTTAACTCCAAATTACATCTCCCTTACCCTAAGGCAATCTTGTGGTATTCAAGAAGTTTACCTCAAACAGCACCAGGATATAAATCATTTTCTAAGTTGTGCACTAGCTGAAAATAAGCAAAATGACTCAAAATGGTAAACTACAATAGCATAAGGACCCCACAGAAGACACTCAGACATTTACTGTTCTTTTAGCTTTCAAAATGTATGCTGGGTGATTTTAAACATTTATAAGCAGTTCACATAAAAAGATGAAAATAATGTTTTCTAAAGTAGTATGGAGTAGTACAAAGCTGAAAATAAACATTCCTACTTTACTGCAGTAAAATTCTAATTCTTCTAGGTCTGAAAGTATTGAAATTTTGACGAACAATGAACAGGAACAGAGGCAGGCAGAACTTTTCTCTAAAATATCGATACTCACCGTAGAGTAGAGAGAAGATGTACTGGAGACAAGTGATAATGAGGACCCATGTACTTCAAGAAAAGGAAAATAACATGAGATATTGATGCAAGCATAAAACTTCCCCCAGGTAGCTCAATAAGTAAACAAATTTTTAAATGAGAACCAATTTTCCACCAAGACCAATTATGAGCTATTAGTATAGAATAGCTGTTGACAGATTTCCCTGCATTTAGAAATACTGTCCTATACAGAAAAAAACATTTTTGAGTATATGGGGCAGGTGAGTGAGCCAATGTCATTCTGTAGTACTATCAGCAAACCAAGCATCACTTTTGTTGCTTTGACAAGAAATCATTTGATAAATACACTCTTCAGAGAAACTAGAAATTGAGCTGTTTATACACCTCTCCTAAGCTGAGCAAATGATTTTAGTAAGAGACTACACTTTGGAAAACAGTTCACATTCTGTGGGGTGAGCTCCCAAGCTTTCCTCAGCAATGCTGACCTGTGTAGTTACAGTCCATGGGAACAGGTAACTGTGAGAGGTAGTGCCATATTTCCCCTAATCCTCAGTGGAGTCAGCCTCAAGAGCATCAAGTGAATGTTGTAGGGCTGCACTTTAAGAAATGGGGTTCTTGGCCTACCTGGAAATGGAAAATGAAGACTAAAACTGTAAAAAAATTGCCCCTTTTTGCTTCTGATGACTCTCCTGAGAAAGGCTATACCCACAGATAATTTCAAGGAAGATAATTTATTTAAATACGTCTTTTTTTGTTTGTTTGTTTCACAAGAAATTTTTTTGATATTTTTAATTTGCCACAGTTTGATAAAAAAAATAAAAATTGATTTAATAGCTACCTGTATGCAAAAACCAGACACTACAAGAATACTTGGATTAGCCAAATGGACTTTAAATCTAGTTTTGTATTTAGAGAAATGTGGTACACTGACCATTGAAATGGAGTGGCTTCCAAAGTATGTTTGGTTTTCAGTTTCTGGTTTAAACGTCTCAGCTAAACTGCCATTCTGCATTCATACGCAGTGGCTCTATGCATGATCTCACTTGTTTCATTTTAACCTTCTTCAAAGCTCCTAGCTTAAAATACATTTGACCTTCTAACAGCATCATTTCATGTTAATCTCTAATGACTCTAAACTGCTGAAAACTGTTTATTACTGCTGCATTGACTTTCATTTACTCATGTTGATCACGGTTATCTACTCCAGCTGGATATGAAACATAACCAATGAAAAAGCTTTCATCAAACCCACTGGTGACCCATTAGGAAAATTCTACATTTAACACCTCTTTTTCTATGCATAAATTGTTTTGTTTTCTCTATTATTCTTCCAGTGTTTCCTTTGATAATTCTGGTCCTCAGCAAAAGGTCTGTAGTCAGCTCTGTCCTTGAATTATGTGATATTCTTCTGTGCAGTCAGCCATCCTCTCTGTGCTGACAACTCACAGCTTGAATGTCCTGCACCCTACTGCTAGTATTACATACCCAGATGTCTGCCTGATATATCATCTAAAATACAGTAAAAGGAATCAAAAAATAGGAGTACTATTTGTCTGATGTTTTATCTAGGACTTTTCCCCCCCTTTTATCTTGTAACTATGACCTTTGGGGCTAAGGCAAGACTTTTTTTATTTGCCCGCTATAAAGATAATTTACATTGTCATCACTTAGCAGTAAACAAAGTGAGTGTTATAGAATGAATTCCACAGAATTTCAGTTGTCTTTTTTGTTTTGTTTAATTAAAGGGTGTAAGGACTTTGCACTCATAGGAATTCTGCAAATAATCAGATTTACCAGAAAGTCAGAAGAAAATGTTACAGAGCATTTAATTAGGAGTTGTCAGATTCTCTGCAGATTAAAAAGAGCAAAACCCAAAACCAAACCAAAAAATATTCACCAAGTTCCAGACGTTGCAGATAGCATTCAAGAAAGCAGACAGTAATAATCTGCGTAAAGTAGTGAAGTCAGTTTAAATTACAGAATTTCAATGCAGAAATTCACATGGTGTTTGCTGTAGGAGGCTGTAGGAAAGTGAGGAGATTAAATGACTACAAAAGAAAGGAGATGCTAAGTATCACTGGTGTTTGAGGGAAAAAAAAAGGAAGCACAGAAGTAGGACTAAGAAAGCAGAGAAATATAGTAGTCAAGGTACATTCAGGCACCTCAGATTTAGAGGAAAAAAGACTAATTTTCCAAAAATGGCTTCCTTTTCTCCAAAATTTCTGACAGAGGATTTGTACATGTATGAGATACATACAGTATTGCTTATTACTGGGTAAAAGTAATACCTTCTATGTTTTAGAATAAGAAAGGCTTGTGACTCCAACTCAATAGGATTAATAAAAGCTTCACAAAATCATTTAAGTTTCTATGGTGCAGGGTGCAGAAGAAATATTTTAGAATTTTACTACGCTTTGGAGATCTATTTTGGGATGTGTTTGCTGATCTAAGTAGTTATTCAGTCTTACCTTCTTCCATGCTGTCCCTGAATGAACCTGAATGACTGATTGCTCGTGGTCTCTCTTCTAAGGAAGTAGCACTGCCACACAGCTGGGAGTCATCATAGAGATCAAAAGAAGTATCTTGTGCAGGGATGCTGTTTGAACGCATCATGCTGGGCCCAGGAAGGCTAAACTGTGATAGGTTGGTTGGACTCACTGGAATAAAAAGCTTTATTAATGAAGCACATTTCCATTAAGTGAATTTCGGTTCTGAACAAAATCGTAATATAGGACTAGCACAGTTAGGTGGACTTCATGCTGTTGAGAAAATGGATCGCTTTTATTCCTATTATTTAAAGCTACAACAAAAAGGTGAAGCAGATGGCCTCAAAGGAGCTGGAGCTGGATGAGATTAGTCCTGTAAAACACATGGTAACACTAACACTGGTGTCTGAACACCCTTCGGCAGCCCAGGACAGAAAATCAACGGGGGAGATTTAGAAGTTAAAAAGCAATAAGAGGTCATAAGAATTTTTATAAGCAGCTCTTCTAATTAATCAGTATCAGTATTTTATTGCTACATACCTGTATTACTGACTGTTGTTAAGACCAAAGTTTATTTGCAAATGCAAGACATTTATCCTTTGATTTTCAGGAGTACCTACCACTATATTGGGTTAAAAATTCATGCACAGGCCTCAGTTGAATTTCATCCTAATAAACAGGTGTAGTCAGACGTGGTTGAAATCAAGGACAGCACTGATAAACCTACTTTAAGCCTTCACAAGTTATTTTACTAGTAGGAAGGAAAGCCTGGATATGGTTCCCCTGGACCACACAATCTCAATGCCTAGAAGAAAAAGCTAACTGTCTAGCCAAATTCAGCCTCAGTGTTTGGACTTTTATTTTAGATCATTCAAGATGTGTCCTAAGTTGTAAACTACAAGAACAACTGTGTTGTTAGAGCAAATTATTCCACAGGGCTATGAAAACTGGAAAAAAGCAAAGGACAATGAAAAAAAAAATTAAACCCCATGATCTTATTGCTCTCTATTGTGAGTTTACAAGAACTATGAACAAAATAAAAGGAGATAATTTTAAATAGAAAATAATATAGTGAAAAAACTGCTTACAAAGAGCAGCGTCTAAAACTACAGGAGGAAAATTCAAAGCAGTGGCTTGTTTAGCAAGGAACCAATTTAATTTTTAAAAGTAGCTTAGCTCAACTGCTCTTCCTGTAAGTAATAAAGACTAACATGTGTATGTCTGATCAAATTTCTTTTGAGTGATCATAACCTATAGATGCCATAAGCTGTGACAGAGTGACAGAAGTGTTAGTGTTTCAAAGGATGTTAATTTCTCAGTAAGGGCCTAAACCATAAAAAGCTCATTGTGAACCTAGGTACATGTCAAGTGCAGTGCAGATAAGTAGATTTTATTTAGAATTAAAGTAAGAAATAAAATTATAAGAAAAAAAACCAAACTTGTGTTGGATTAATTTGAACCAAGATTCAGAAGAACCAAATCTAAATCTTGGTTCATAATCAAATAAAACTGCAATGTGAATCACATCCCAAAATCCTATATTGCATTCAAGGTTAGGCTTTGGATCGGGCCCAGTGCAGTAACAGCCAGGTCTAACTACTGAAACACTTTGAAAAGGTCTATGTCAAAGCAAACCTATATGTAGGAAAAAAATAGGTCAATATATTTAGTTTCTGACATTCACTAAAATCAGTGGAAAGACTCCTACTGACTGTGAAACCTAACAGATGAATAGCTTTGAACTGGAAGCTAATTTCCGGATCCCCCTCAAAATTTATCTCCTTGGTCAAGTAAAAAGGAATCTGTAGGGTTGTTTTCTCTGTGCAAAATAGGTGCACCTATAGACCCACCTCATTAACAACAGTGTGAGTTTCTCCTCATTAGTGAGGTACAATAATATGAAGATGTTAAAAATAAACTACCTAGTTTAGCAGACTAAGAAATATGTGCAGTTGAATTTTATGGTTCTGTTACAGAGAGGGAGAAACAGTGAAGGGAAACAGCATTTACCCAGGTTGGAAAAGTGATATTTTCCAGTTGCAGATGAAGACATAGCTGAAGGAGAAACAAGCGGGGACTGACTGCCGGTGTCTTGCAGGCCTCCAGTTGAATGGGAGCGTAGCCATTCCTTGCCTTCCTCCTGGCTTGTCTGCCGGGATGACGGTGCGTATCTGAAAAACCACAGCTGACATGCTCAAGACAACGACAAGATGATGTCTTGGAAAGAAATACCTGTCACATAAATACCCTTCACCAGTTAGACAGAACAAAGCCCTAGGAAAACATCAAGTTTAGTCAAATGACTATCACCAGAGATTTTAATTAGGTACAATTTACCATCGGGTTACAACAGAAAACATACAGGACTTGAACCCCACCCTTACTCTTCATCCTCCTCCCCAAAACAGCATTCCCTTCTTTTGAAGAGACAGAATGATAAACCATAGCAGACAGACAACTGAGCTGAGAGAAAAGGACTTCAAAGTTATAGGAAGCGTACAGGTTGATGCAAAAGCTTGGAAGCTGTATGGTTAGGATGAGGAATGGACAGAATTGAAGCCAAGGAATGTTAGTAGTCACTTCAAAATGACATCTGTCACATATCGTGTGGGCAATTGTTAAGACGATGGGAGTGAAACAGATCAACGACTCTAAAAAAGGAGTTTGGATTGGTAATGACAGCCACTCATGTTCATATGCATGTAGTCTGCCACTCTGAATGCCAGCTGACATTGTGTTCTGCCCCGAACTGAGGGGAGGGAAAGGGACAGGAAAAATAAACAATTAGCAGAAACAAGTTGTCTGGAAGGAAGAAGTTTGGCAATCAAATAATTCATCAACTGCTTCCTATGGTAAACCAATAAAACAAGTGCAATATGATGTGGGCTAAGAGGGAGAACTGGAAACTCAGTGGTCCAGCCTTGGCTGAGCTGGAAGAAAGGCAATTCTGGCATTGATTAAACATTAAAATGTACAGACAGTGTGGGTCTTAATCAAGAGATTGTTTTCAGCAATGTCTGAAATAGTCTGCTTCATTCAGACAATATCCTGCTGAGAAATGAACACCTTCTTCACTACTGTCATGAGCCATCAGTGCTCCCCAAAACAGCAGAGCAGAAAAGGGTTTTGATATTATGGCTTCAGGCTTGTGAGGCACAAGTGTTTCTGCTTAGAGAGAAGATTAAATGAACATGTAAGTTCTTGTGTTGTGCTTGGGGTTGTTGTACAATATTTTACAGCAGTAAACCATCTTGTCCTTATTAAATATTTACTTCCTTTCTCCTTTCAAAAAGACAGCTCTGATCGTTGCCTACAAATGTAGTAGAGCACAGAGTTACTGAGTGGTTATCAGATTGGAAAGATGGCAAAATGAGAATTCAGGATCTGAGTTTTGGACTGGGATTTCTGCCCATTAAATCAAACTGATTTTTTTTTTTCTGGGCTGACTATGATCATATGCCTATAAGCAGTTTTCCCACTCCACATCACTTTCAGCTTTCACCCACCATTACAGCTGTACATCCACAAACCTCGATCATCCCATTGTACCCTTGCAGGGTCCCCATTATGTCTTTAATGTCTTCCATCTTTTCCACTCTCTCCAAATCCAAAGCGATTGTTTTGTGATGATAGGAAATTTTACTAAATTCTTATTAAGGAACAGCTAGTGCAGAAGGTGCATTATAGTGACAATAGTTTAGCATGATCTTAAAATTTCATAAATATTTATTCAAAACTCATGAGATTTAACAGTGTAATTTCAGTTATTGGAAAGCTGCAGAGTGTCTGTGCGCATGCACATATATCCTTGCTTGCCAAATCTTTTTTCTGGATTGAGGAGATGGGCTCCCATGCCTGATGAGACCAGCCAAGTCACCTAATGATCCACTCTTTTAACCATGGAGGAGAGAAGAGGGTGGATAAATTCTGTTTTCTGTGATGAAGACAGAATTTAGTGAAGCGTTAGTAGCCAAGTTGGACTCTGTGTATTGCTGGATAAGGACCAAGAAAACTGTATGGAGCAGCATGCATTTTTTACTTACAAACCTTGGATAGTAAAATTGGTATTTTCTAGCCCTACCCTTTAATAGCTCTCCAGTTCAAATTGCATGAGTGTTTGCATGAGTTCAAGTCAGATCCACCTCTAAATCCTTGTTTTTATCTATAATGTTTTCAATAATTAGTCTTATTGAATTGCATAAATATCTTGTTCTATCTCTTGAAGCTCTACAGGATTCAATGCCTTTTAAGATTCATTGCATAAGGAAATGATTCCTAATAGAATTCACATTCCATGGTGTATCTTGAAAGAAGATTTACTCCTTAGGCAGACGTGGAAAGAAAACGTCCATTGTTAAAATTTACATTTTCTGGTTTGAATTTAAATTCCAAGAATTCTGTTGTAAACAGGATCAACAAAAGGAGAAAGAAAAATAAAGGCAGTGTAGAAAAGGTTACAGGAAAATAGAGAAGCAGCAGTCATGCTCAAAAAAAAATATATATACCTTAATCCCTTTTTGGGTAGTGTATTTCTGTCAAGCTGCATGCTGTTAAAACAAAAAATATCCCTGAGGACATACAGTAAACAGGACTGTTCAGAACTACAAATTTTAAAGCTCTAGGTTTGTGTGCATAACAGAAGGTCATTTAATGCTTTTTAATATAACTTCCATGATAAATCCTTTACTCACTGGAAAGAACACTAGGACATGGACTGCTGCACATTCATTTTTCATCTAGACATGCTCTGGGCTGGGTCAATAGTAATTTGGAGACTGTCCAAGACAGAAAGGAGTGCTTCTTTACCATTTCTAACCTTTCTACAGCTTTGCTCTGCAATCTGTGAGAGAATCATATGGTCACAGTATGAATCTTTATTTTTCACAGTTGCCTACAATAAGGCAATAGATTTCGAAAAGAAATTAAGGTTGTGGCACCTGCTAAGAGGCAGCATGGCCTTGCCAGAAGCCAAATGAAAGCTCTACATGTAGAAATATGTCCTAAAGATTCAGACTCTTGGCTTTCTGTTTTTGAAGGGCTCACATAGTAAGGCGATGGTGGGGCCAATGAAAAGTGGCACCAGAATGATGTTGTTCCATTTTCCTGCACACACAGTGTCAGAGTGGCTGTTTGCTCAAAATGTATGAATGGAGTTTTCCTCATCTAAACCACATCACTAGAAGGCCACCCACTAGCTCTCCTTCCAAGTGTCATTTGAGCATTTCATCATAGAGCCTTGGTAAATTGGTCTCTGGTTGGTGTGGGTTGAACTAGTTATCATCAAGTAAGTATTGCAAAGTTTTCTCTCTTTAGAACATAGCTTAGCATCACCGTATGGATTAAATGGCAAAATGGCTTTTCAAAGTTTCTGTATTACATATCATAATCACATCTCTGAGAGCAGGAGTAGCTTAGGACCCTTGCTACCCAAGAAATACCCTTTTTAAAGGTGTTTCCTACTGTGCTGGGGGTGATAGGAGTCCTACTGTCATGTATCTTTGATCCAAGTAGATAAAGGCAGTGAAAACACTGTTGGGCATGGACAATTTACTATCAACAAGACTGTCTACGATCATGGACAACCTACTATCAGGGCTTGGGTGAATGGAAGCAAACTACTACTCCTACCACCAGGGAATTTTACAGACAATTTTACTAGTTTAATAAAGGGCCTTGTTCTGCATTTGGAGAAAGCAAATGGAAGGAGAAAATTAGCAGTATTTCAGCATAGGCCCAGTTATCATGGTCTGTGTGAGAGTAGTCCCATATCAGACAGAGGCCTGTATTTTCAGCATTTTGCTCCCAACATAACTAACAGGACCAGGAATATCTGGCAAAAGGACAACATAAATTTGAATGAATGATTCACTTTCTTTTTCTTCACAGAGAAAAATGGGGCCTCGATGTTCCTTTATTTATCTTTATACACCCCTAAATTTCAAGACGAATAAACATGATCATAACATCAGTTTCTTATGCAAATACTTAAAAGTCCAAATGAACAATGTATTTTTCAATATTACTTTAACTTGGACATATATGTATTTCAAAGTAATCTGTAGCACATAATCTAAAAATAAAGGAGTCAGTGCTTCTTTAAACCAATCCACAAGCCAAAAGGTATGCCAGTCATATAAGCAGGTTGAGTGACCATAGGATTTTCCAAAAATCCTTTGAATTCCAATGATCAAATGAAATAGGGATGAATATTCCTCAACATAATCATGGAGTTATTGCAACTGCACTAATGTGAGTGTAGCAAATGCTCATTGTGTGTTTTTAAAATAATAAAGCTTACAAAGATGCTCCTAGATTTCAAATAATTGTATGAAACCATTAAGCATGGTCTCATGTAACTATTACTTCAGACCAATAACTGCCCTTATCTTTTTAATATCTGAAATCATTCATCCACCAAAAGCTGGGTTCATTGCTTCCACAGAAACTGGACTTTTGACAAATAAAACTGAATTTACCTCACATTGTTAAAGTTGATAACGATAATGAAGACAGTCCATTCCTGAAAGAAGCAATGCATACACAGACAAAAACAAATATAAAGTGAGGATGAGAATATCATAATATTCCTGATATTTTCCTTTGCCATGTAAATTGGAAAAAGCAATCTTGCAAAAAGATGAATGAAGATGTAGGCTGAAGTTATCATGCCCACTCTATCTCATTCCCTTTTGTTTATTTTACACTGCTGAAACTGACCACAACTTCTATGAGGGAAATTACAGGAAGCCCTACATTCCTCATTTCCCTACCTGCCCTTGGCGATGAGGTTATCTTGGAAAAGGGCCATACTAGCATAACCTTGAGCTACATCTAACACTTTCAGAGCTGTTAGGGAATAAAACAAATTATTGCAAGGTAAGAAACAACTAGAGAGCTCCATGACAGGCTGGGCCATGCTGATACGGGTCTTACAAATTAGTTTCTACAAAAGGATAGGCATATAGGAAAATCTGATACATGATGTCCTGTTCCACACCTTAAAACCACAACTATCAATATGACAATTTAAAATAATTGAAATCTTGAAGGCCTTAAGTGGATTTCAATGTACTTTCATAGCACTCAAAATTAAACATTCTTTTAAAGTAAACCAGAGAAAGCCAGTCATATGCCACTCTGCTAATCTTAAAATGCAGCTATTACTGCTGATCAGACCACTATTTATTTCTATATTTCTGTATTTTATGCCTTCCTCATTGTGTCCTTCAGATCAAGCAGAAGAAAGTTAAAAATTTGCAATGCTCAACAGCAATTAAGGGTTTGAAAGAACTACTGGTTATGTGTCCACCTGGAAAATTTTACAACTAAAGCAGTAATATTTTCAATTAACCCCAGAAGACGTTTTTATTTTAGAGTATAAGTACTTGCACGATTATTTTTATCCCTCTACATTGTGGTAAAGTAAAATACAAGCATCCTCCCATATAGGGAGTTACACTGCTATGACAGAAAAATTAGACTTTTCTGGATATTGCTAGTGCAAAACCAGCAAAAGGCCTGAGAGACATGCAAAAATATGCTTTCCTTCTGAAAAAGAAAACATTTTGCTCACTTTTACTGAGTCTATTTTCTGGTTGCTACAATGCAATACAATCTCATTGAATGATGCATAATTTGGCTGGAGTAAACTTCGACACTTCACTCCAGGAGTTGTCAGGCAGCTGTGTTGAGCCATACCATCACTCAGTGGGTAGCCTGAAAACTTGGGGCAACACCTGATCATCCCTGGAGGGATAGGTGGGCAAATATAGCACAGACCTTGCAGATTTGCTGTCTCCATGAAAGGTGACTCTTTTTTTGGAGGCAGTCAAGGGCTACTTTACTTCACAGAAAACATAGATGCATCCTGAGATTTTGTTCTCATTTCCTGTGTTCTTTCCAGCTGCTCCTTCCTAAAATTTGATGTCCCAAAGTCTCAAGTGAAAGCCTTAACGTGAAAACGTGTAATAGCATAGCTACTTTCTAAGACTTATAAGCAATATTTCATTTTCAAATGCCCAGCAACGGCACTGTAACTCTGTACACATGTTCTGCAAAATAGCCTCACTATTTTCCATTTTGTATGATGCAAATATGTCCGGCCCTGTTATATCCCTTCAGACTAATAAGTCTTTGATCACTCATCTTCAGTAACTCTTTACCAACTACTCAAGCACCTTTATTTTCCACATTTGCTTATGAGAGTGTTATTAGGAATATCACTTAAAGTTTTAGTAAATTCAGGATTTTTATTGCATTTACTATTTTTCCTCTATTCAGAGAGCATGTTTTCCTGCAAATTAATTAAATCAGTCTTTATTATTTAAAAGGCCGTTAATGACTAATCCCATGTTATCTGCTACTTAACTAATTTTGTTTCATATCTTTTGTATTCTTTCCAGGCAAACTGGCCTTCATGTAAGCCCCTCGCCCTCCATCCCAGCTCTCCCCTTCACTCCTTCCTCAGCACAGACCCTTTGAAAACTCTTCTCCAATTCTAATGACTGCAGGGTTTTCAGGCTGTGTCTGCAGCAGGGAAATGAAAAGTTCATCAGGACTAGTACACCAAAAATATTTTTAACCTTTTCATTTCCTCTTAGTATACTTGCCATTACTAATATTTATCCATCAAATTACAGCTAATACTTCAAAGAAAGGAATATGTATTTTTTTATATCATCTATCATTAGCTCTCTTCTCTCTTTCAGTTTTTCATGCAGTTTCTCTGCATGGACTTTATGTTGCTAACTAGTTGTACCTCATTGTGCACTTTGGTCTTTCTGACTGTCTCTACATTATATTAGTATCCCTGATTATAAGGACTGCTGATTCAGTCTTTTTCAAGCTCTAGGGTGACTGAAGAAGAAGGAAAAACCTCCTTGCAGATAATTTTTTATGCTATGCCATGCTATAATTAGTATAGCCAAAGGCATTTCAGATATAATCTGAGTTTACAAAGAAGAAAGGACATAATGTGCTGCCAGACGTATTTGTCTCCAGTGTAGCAAATCAATGTTTTTGTTGTGAAAAAATATATTGCTACATATAAGTTGTAATGTATAAAAGAGTTTAGAAAAATCAAACTGCAAAACCCCTGTTGGGGCTATAATTCAAGAAACGACACCATTTACTCTAGGTACATATATTTGTTTTGAGGCCAGATCAACATGAACAATGGCTCTCTCTGGACTCAATCATAATATCCCCATATGGACAAATCTGAAACTTAAAAATATTGCCAACAGCAAAGTATTTGGAACCACTGAAATTAAGTCACTGAACAAATACATAAAGTATTAGCAGTGGTGGTTACTCAGGAACTTATGCCAAGCCATTAATATTTGAAATGTGATGTTGAAGATCCTGCATATAAATATAATTTTTGGCATAAATTCATACTCCTCCATATAATTCTATTGATTTCACCATCCATATATGTGGCAGTGAAAGATTTTGTAAGCTTAGTATTAATAATTGACCTTTTAAGAAATATTGTCACATTCAGTTCATAGTACAAAATTCAAATTCATTAAAAAAATTAAAGGCACAGTGCCAACTACAAATTGCTCATGTATCAGTGTATTTATAAGTACTGTACTTTTAACAATACTACATATTGTTAGCGCATGTTATATTGTTACATATACATGTTTTATAATTATTAAAATAAATAATATAATTTAATATATTAGTACAGAATAGTAATATAATTTG
>VXBB01006189.1:280915-417589 GCA_013399915.1 Illadopsis cleaveri
AATTATATTGATAAGAGGTGTGATTTTTAGCTGCTATAGTAATACTTATGAATGCAACATAAGAAAATGATATCCATGGAAAGTTTCCATCTAGATTTCCCAAAGTTTTGATTATGAGGGGTTTTTTTAATGCTGCTTCACTGAAAGTGAATTCCTTCTATGCAAAGGATGGGTAGTGAAAAATCTCAGAATTTATACAAAGGGCAAAAAAATCTTGACATTGTATATTAAAGGTCTTTTTTCCTTAAAATTTTTGTATTGTTAGACAACTTATTAACTTAAAATACTTTTGACTGATTGAGTAAAATTTTCTTTTTTGAATCAAAGACTAATGAAATATTTAATATTGATTTTACAGTCCCCATGTGATGTAAGTGTTTCCCTGTCAAATCTTGAAAATTTTCATGGGAAGTGGAAGTTACTTAGTGCCTAGCAAAGACTATTTTTTTCTCTCCTGCAAAAGTCACAAAAATTTCACCAAAAAAAAAAAGAAAAAAAAGAAAAAAAAAGAAAAAAAAGAAAAAAAATCTTGGTTCAACTGTGCCAGGCTGGTTGCACATTTTATAATGTAACTTAAATGGTAAAACATCTGCATATCAAAAAATTATTTATTAGAGCAAACAGAAAAACCTTTTCTTGGATTTCTTTTTCTGTTCTGAGCACTTGCCAGGACTGACAGTATACAAGGATCCCATCTTGTAAACTGTCTCCCTGCCAGTGAAATTGCACTTCAGTGCTGATCTGTGTAATGATTACCCTGTAAGAAGCAACTTGTCACGACAGTATTTTAAGGCAAGAAGACCAGGACAGCTGAAGACCAGGACACACCAGCTCTGCCTGTGCTTTGAGCTAATGGGAAGAGAAAAGCTGGGGTCCCACAGCTGGAGGTTTGCTTGCTTTGGAACTGCCAGATGCTGGGACAGCAGGTGGATCCAGCATGCAGGAATCATTATGTGCCTGTTTACACTTGCCTTTGATTAGACAACTTCCCCCCTTTTCTCTCAGTGTCTCCAGAACAAGGGAACAAAAAAAAAATTTCTCAAGATAGAAAAAGTGCTTGTAAAACCTTAAAAGGCAGTTGATTCCTTACAGTGCCTTTCAGCTCTCTTTTCTTCCTTCCTTTTTTACACAAAGGACTAAGCTGCTAATTAAACAGTGTCCCTTTAGCAAAAGAGGTGGAGGGTTTATTTTTTTGGCTCCTGTCCTTTTGCCTCTCACTTATTTCGTGGTCACTATATCTATAGGCAAGCTCACCTTTCCGAAAGAGTAGATCTGACGCTTCCAGTCCTCATGAGCAGGCTCTGAACCTCCTGAGTGCTTGTTGTCAGTCCAGAGAGAGAGCCATGATGGCTAAGAGGAAGGTCAATAGACTCGGAACTGGTGTGAAGGCTAGTCATGGACTGGTAACTTGGTGTGTCCTTACTGCCCGCTGAAGAGCTGCTCAGGTTTGCAGCCCACACAAGACCACCTGATGTGAAAGAGTGCACTGAGGCAGGACTGGAAGCCAGGGAGTGACTTAAGCTTACAACATCTGCATTTAAGTCCGAAGGTTTATTGAAGAGGGGGCTGCTGCTACCACTTTGCCCACCTGCACTGCCCATGCTGCCTGTGCCCGAGGATGGCGATTCCAGGCTGCCTTGCCGTGCCAATGTGGTACTAGGGCTGGGCATTGCCGATGTGGGTTTCACACCTTCAGTACTGGGTGCAGAGGCAGCTTTACCACTTGCCTTGGCACCAAACAACCTAAATGTAAAACAAATAGCTTTAGAGAAACTGATAGCCACATTAAACATTCATGGCGCAACATCCTAAGAGCCAAACCACACATTTTTAATTACTGCTACGAAAATCACGCCTACCTAGTTGATCAATCACAAAGTAAATTTAAATTCACTTAACCACATCACAATAATCATGGTTTGTTTCTTTAATAACAGCTCTTATTCACTCCTATTCAGATGTGCCCTTTGCACAGACACCCTCCCAGAGAGAGGTAAAATAATCACATTTCTTGTCTTATTAGTTCATGAACAGATTACACTTTCACCAAATTCAGTAATTAAGCATTCCCAAGTCATTAACTTTTAAACTCCTCGCTTCTCAAATCTGCTTAAATGATTGCAACAAACACTTGAAAAATCCTTCCTAGTTTAATAAACATCTAAGTATTTGTGCAAAAATTTCCCTCTTGTTTTTTTGCACAGATGGTCATGTGGTCATCAGTCATGTAGTAACCACTCAGACAGAATAAACTGTACCACGGCTAAATGGGCTTAGTTTGTCTCCAAGGGCAGGAATGATAAAAGTGTATTTCACATAACATCTTCCAGCAATTCTAGATATGAAAATTTTATGGTGATGATGAAAAAATAAACTGCAAGTCCTCTAAAATTTGAACTAAAAGGTCATGTCATGCTTTAATGTATTTCTGGAAATATTTTAAGCTGCAGTTAATGTACAGCTTATACTTACATGTAAATAAATGCAAAACTTATAATGATGTAAAGCAAGCATGTCTAATAACATAAGAATCCGTTTTACATACTACCAAGCCCACAAAACAAAGATGCAGCTCCCCCAGCTGCCTGGAGATGCTGTTTTGATAAGTAGGCACAAGAGGGCACTATTGGCTTTTTCTCCAGGAGTGCAAGTACTCCATCCCAATTCATGGAGCATTCATCCAGATTTATACTTCCAGAAATGTTACCATAGAGCATTTACAATTGAAATTTAGCCTTGCAAATGTTTGTGTCAAAAAATGTAACGAAGCTGCTAAGATAATGAAGCGTTTGTAGCTGGAGCTGCCAACAATGTGAAAGCAAATCTAACTCTACAATTTAAAGAGCTCGTCAGTTCTTCATCCAGAATATGGCAGCTGCATGTTCCATTAACAGAATGTGCCTAAACACACTGTCCTCCTTCCCTTTGGGGGCTTACAACAGTATTGAGAAGAAACTTCACATGTGGCTGAACTTAGCATCATAGAATACCTTGAGTAGGAAGGGACCTGTAAGGATCAGTGAGTCCACCTTTTATAAACTTCAAACTATGCTTATGGGGATGCACCTAAAATGCTTAAAGCTCAAGGAGCAGCCATTTCAGATCCGAGAAGGTCTTTAAATCTCAAAGAAATAATTGTGTTGTATGAAGAAAATACTGCCCTTTTACTTTCCTGTACTTGATTTGTTTGTGGAAATATATTCCCTAAAAGGCTTTTTGCAAAGTATTCCAACATACTGAAAATCCCTGCTTTATATATTGCAACTTCAAGGAATCACAGAAATGCACTAACCTTCGAAATGTGGGGGAAGCAATATCTGGGTATTTGGATCCTGGCTGTCTAAGTCCTGGTGTGCCAGAGGTGCTTGCTGAAGTTGGGCTGGATTTAGGGGAACTGGACAGCGAGACGCTTTCAGAATCTGACACTGCCACTTTCTCTTTCTCCTTGTCTGTCTGGTTGATGCTGACAGGGCTGGACCTCCCAGACCCGATCTTGCTTGGCTCCCGCAGTTTGGTGGCAGCAGCACCTGCAGACTTGCTGCTCACGTTGGAGTCGATGCTGCTGGTGCTGGAGCGGTGGCCGCCCCTGCCCGGGATCCCGCTGCCGCTGGACTTCGACGGGCGAGGCAGACTTCGGTACTGCAGAGTTGTCTTTGAGCTCACATGCAGGACGCCATCATCCTGGTTCTGGGAACCATCTAAGCTCGTCTTCCTCCCTGTGTTGGACTTCCCACTGATGGCTGAAGATTTTGGCATTTTTCCTAGTGTTGCTGACCCGCTTGTGATGGTCGCTCCACTTGTGGTGATTATGGTGGAAGATCCCAACCCAGATTTCTTGAATCCAAACGACCCTGTAGCGGTTGATCTCCCAATGCCAGAGGGAGGCTTTTTCCCTTCATCACCGCTGCTTTTTCCTGCATCCGATGGAGATCGCTGTATGGAGGCTCCTTTCAGGGGAGTTTTCACTTTTTCCGAAGCTTTTGCATCATCGGTTTTTCCTAAGTAAATTTGAAAAGGTCACTTGTGTTTAAGCTTCAGTGTCTTTAATATCTAATTTCAACACTATGATTACAATTTCAAAATGAAAAAATACACAAATAGAATTCCCATAAGGAAACAGATCAGTTTGGTCTTTAGTCTCCCATCGGCTACCTGTAGCAGGTATGGCACATTACAGGTAAGCTTAAAGTATTAAAAGCTTGACATTCCTGTGAGGATTTCCAGTTTTATATATAGGTGGAAAAGGTAGTTGTAGAAAATTATCTTGAATGAACTATAAGGAATTTTGACTAATTTTTTTTTCTGTTAACAGTATTTCTATATGAAAGAAATAATACTTGAAAATAAAACATTACACGTAATAAACATCTCCTGAAGTATGACATCAATTATGCATGTAGAAATTAGTGGTACTTATAGAGTTCTTTGGTTTTCACTGATTACATCTTTTTAGCTTATGACTAAGTTTGTTCTGGTTTTAGTTACACAAAATTATCAAGTAGAGATTATGTTATGAAATGAATTGTCTTGATGTGCAACAATATCAATTACACAAGTTAATTAGTCCTTGTCGTATCCTTGATGTCTTCTCAAGATTTTTGATTTTTTGAGAGGTTTTCTTCAGTCCTGTGTAGGCTTGTGACTATATAACATATATTTCTACATTTGTTCCATATTTTCTAAAACTTTATTGTAACATGCAGAAAGGTCGAAGTAAGATGTTCTGCTATACCAGAAAGTACCCCTCTTCCTACTTTACAAATAGATAAAAATTGCCATTTCAATTCTAATTTATCTCTAAGCATCTATTGTGTACCACTAATAACTCCTAAAACATACCAAAGTTTTTAATTTACTCTGCAAGTAATTATGGAAGCTTTAGAGATGGATGACCTAATTTCTCTTACAAAATGAAAATGTAATAAAGCGTAACACCAGCAAAGCAGAACTAAGTCCACTTCTGTGTTTATCCAGCACACATTTTATGCCACACAAACAGATGCACATGCCACGGTATGGATCAGACTCTGACCCAGCAAACATACAGATCATTAGTAGTTAAGGCCTCAGTTCTGTGTTGCACAGTGACTGCCTGATCACCCTGACCAAACAGATCTGGAAAGCTAAGCTTGGTGTGCAGCAAACCTTTTAGTATCTCCATTTTTAATTGCTATTAGAGGGGTATAGTTTCTATATCCATATGATCACCATAGCAGTGCTCCTCAGGCATCTCACAGATTGCAATGTTTAGCAGTTCCAAATTGCAAAGAAACAAGAGGGGATCACAAAGGGTGTGGATTTATTCTGAGGAGATCTTTGTTATTTGCCCTTTCAAGCAGGGGTTGAAGCATGCACTATTTTCTCAAGACATGAGAAAGCTCCAGAAAACGTTCTACTGAGAATACACATTTCCTTACTAAAACGGTGGATTAGGATTAGATTGTCTTGATAATTATCTCTTTCACTAGCTTTGGATTATTGTATCAAAACTAGATTGTATATGTGGTTACTACTTCTGAGAGGCTTTCCAAAATTAGGTAAGAGAGCATTTAGCACTGAAAATGTGTAAAAAGACTTTTTTTTACTGCTTAATAGTAGTCTGTAGATTACCCATAGTATGCGGAATATGATAATTCAGATTTAGTTCACAAACAACTAAAAATATCATTTGGAGTCTCCTCCTTTAAATATTCAATCTTTTTGACTCAGCTTCTAATATTTAGCCATTTTTACGCATATGTTGAATTATCAAAGGGTAAGGTTTTCTAGAGAATAAGGAAAAGGTACAGATGAGTCCAAAAACACTTCTAGGAATTAATAGACATTGACATACACAGATGATAGCACAACAAAACACAATCACAGCTTTTGTTATGGATTCACCCTTGTGTACTTAATTAATTATTTTTATGCATGTAGCAAATTAACAGTTATAGAAATGAAAAACTATAGTATTATAATCTGAGCTTGCAATCACTTATGGGATGAGAGAATATGATGCATATAGTATGTATGTATACATATATAATATTCATCAATTATTTTAAGACCACTGTAATCTGAACTATAGAAGTTTCCTACCTGGGGTCTTGAGTGCACTTGTTCCTGCTTTGTTCCTGGACTGAGTTGTTCCTACTTGTGCAGTCATGCCTCTCCTCCAAGATCCAGTCTGTGATACAGAGAGAGATGTTTTCTGCCCTCCCTTCTCTGACTCTTCAGACAGCCCCGAGGGAAGGCCTTTCCACTTGCCACTGCTGTCTACGCTGCCGTCAAAGTCTTCCTCTGGCTTCTTCAGCTCTTCACTGCTGCCCCAAGTTTCACTGTCCGTAACTGAGCGCTTCTCTGAGTCTGTCTTCAGCTACAAGAGATTAATGAGAAATGGTCAGTCCCAGCATCTCTATTATTTGCTGATTTCTTAAATCATAGTAGGGGAGAAGAATGTGGTCTATCAGCAAGGGCCACAGAAACTTTCCTTCTAAAATACTGATTCCAAAAGTTTAAAAACATACAAAACACAGCCATTTGGGGATGACATTTCTCTTCTATTTTCAAATGATTTAACCCCTTTCCTTCATAGATAAACTATAATGAAGTAAAATGTAATTCACTCTAATAATCAGTGGTGATACCCTATTGTTCCTCAATTCAGTCTGAATTTCAGAAGTGAATCACTGTGCTGAGAGGTTTTACTAAAAGCTTGGGTGAATGAATTCCTGAATATACTACTAAAATCACCTCAGTGTGGCTTCTTGTTTTTTCCTACCCAAGACTTCCCATGACTGGATTAGGAATATTTCTCCAGAACAGAGTATGTTGTGCCACCAGTGAGCAGGGATAGCATCTTCCCCAAAATTATTTGTGCTACAGCTGATGGGTTTTCTACTGGTCTGACTCCACAGAAATGAATTGTTTCCAACAGGAAACTCTCCCTAGCTGCATCAGCTAACAGAGCAGAAGAGAGGCTTATGCCAGCACTACTCATCCATGCTATGAAGGCAACCAGCTGGGCTCCTGCTTCCTCTGAAAGTCACACCCATGTGATGATGCACCAGTGAGAACCTAAGCCCCCTGTGGCATCTGCCTTCCCTGAGGTATGCTGATAAGGCAGTGCTGAAGGAGCAGGCCAACAAGACAATGTAGAAGCTGTAGAAGCAGCTTAAATAGAAAAAGAGACTGACCCTACCCTCTGTGTTTGATAAGACTGGTGTTCTTTGTGCTGACAGGCTGTTCAGTGTAACTCTTCCTGTCTGTGTTTTTCTGCAGTCTCCTGACCTCAGTCTGAAGCCTGATTTGCACATCACCCTCTCACCACTCCTGCTTGCTTCTGCCCCTTTAACAGCAAAAAATATGGTGCTGCTCTCAGGTATCACCAACCTAAGAGGGGCTGCAAAATGGATTGCAATGAAGGACAGGCTATTTATTATTCTGTGCTGTCACAGCTCCTTCACAACAGAGACCCCTCTGTGGCTGTTTCCTCGGCACTGCTGTCATAAGTAGGATTAATACCGATTAGATCACTGACAAAATAATCAGTTCCTGTTTACATATTCGTCAGCTGAGGTGCAAAAAATGCAAAAGCTCTCTGCATGTCCACAATTACGTATGTGCTTTGAACATGCTAGCACAGATTATTGGTAAGGATTAATGGGAAAAAAGCCCAAGCAAATATCTACAAAAATATTGTAGGGTCCTTCAAAAGAGAGTTTGCATAAAAGTTATTGTTACAACACGTGTAACATGTAACAACATGTTTACAGACATTTTACCATAAATGAATGACTGTAAACATATAGCCTTACTTTTTAAATGTAATACTATAACAATATAATGCATAATTTCAAATAAAATGAGTAGCATAATACTTCCTAAAAGCCTCTCTTCACCATTATAATTCTTTTAATAAGAAAACAACAACAAAATATAAAATTTCTGTCTCAGTCTATAGCCGCCCTGACTGCTCCAATCACTCAAAAAGACTGAGAAAGGGATCTCTGTGTTGCAGTACATCTAAGAGTTGGAAAGAAGCAAAATGAGTCTTCCCACTCATCTCAGCTTCATCTCAGCTTCTGACTGAGACTTCCAGCTAGCATGGAATACAATGAGTTCTGCTTGATGTGCCTGGTAAAGACCTGATAAAGGTCTTTTCCCAGCCTTCATAATATCAAGAAACTCTGGAATGAAAGTAAAATTTGAACATGCACTGCATCTCTGTCTATCACTCAACATTTGCAAATAAAACAGAGGTTTATTATAGTCCAGCTAGAACATGAGATAATCCAAATGACAACAAAACCACAAAGAGTTAAATAGTCAGCCTGAGATTTCCCAGTCCTGGTGATTATGCAGTGGAACAAGTAAACCAGAACTACCTGGCTATCACTGTTGATGTGAAAGGGAAGAGGCTGATCTCCAGTTAGCAACCATGGAAGTCCCTGATAGAGCGGGAAAGGCAATGGTAAGGGCTGAAGAATATTGGCATTTGAGTGACTATCTTTGCATGAGTACAGCATTGGTCTGATACCTGTCCAGTTGGAGATTAAAGTAATTTTCATTGCAAAAGTAAGTATATTTCCCTATTGTCTGGGGGAAATGACCAATATGTGTTTTTCTCCTGTTCACAGAGTCTGCTACAATGTACATCGACAAAACAGACCTCTGAACTGCAGACACTGGCTGCCTGCAGGAGTCTAAATGGAATCAGAAGTGTCAGTCTTGTGTCCCAAATACTTGACATCAAATCACTGGAGGCAGCCCCTTTTCCCCTATGCTGAGTGTTCAGTCTCGAAGTTCCCTGCTAGTAAACAGGAGATGACATGGCAGAGAATATTTTCCTACTGAGACAAACTTTTCTGGTTTTATTTCTTTTTTGGAGGGAACCAAGTTCTGCAAGAATTCTGTATTGACCTCTCTATCACTTGCAATTTTGAGGAGAGCTGGGAAGAAATGCCTGGATATCTGGCACAAGACCTTTACATACACAGACATACATACATATATGTTATGTATATAGTTTGTGGCTGTATGCTACTAAGAACTCTGTTTTGACACTATGCATTGTCAGCTTGCATTGACACTTTTATCCCTGGACCTAAGCAGGGAGAAGACAATCTCTGCCATTTGAAAGGACAGTACAACCTGTATATTTCTTCCCTAATGTGTTTCAGCTCATAAAAAGCAAAAAATACATTATTTTTTATTGTGTTACCTGTTGAAAGAGATACTCCAAACAAGCTGAAGTGAGTAGGAATCCATAACCAGAGATCCAATCATATTGCATTTGTTTTGTGTTAGGGTGCAGCAAGGGCTGGGTCTGGCCAGCCAGCACCTTCAGCAGTGATGCTTGCCCTGGGAGCAGGGAATTTGGAATGCCAGCTCACAGCCCAGGGTTGGGTCAATGGAGTCTATGGCTTCTTGCATTCAGGTGTAATAGAGGATTTTGTAAGATATGAATACTTCATTTGTTTAGAGGCATTGATGCCAAACTTTTTTTTTGTTATTCTCCATGCTTGGGGGGCGTTGCAACAAATGACAACAAAGCCACTCACCTGGGCATGAGTGTTCTTCCTTGAAGAGGCTGTTATGTTGGAATAAGAGCTGACAGATGAGGTGGTATTCAAATCATCTGTGCTGAGGTTGTCCAGAGTGTCACTGAGGCCACTGCTAACTGAGCTGCTGTCATCCCAGCTGCAGAGAAAGGAGCACATCTACTTTACATATGTGTCTCAATAGGCAGAAAGCATCTCAAAATCAATAGATGAGATTACTTATTTTTCAAGTGTTTCACCAGAAACTTTTCAGTAATATTTTCTAAGGTACAATGAATATTGCTCTTCAGACTTTTAAATTAATTATTCACTCCCAGTCAAGTGGTTGCTTGTTCAATTAATGAAAGATGCAGGTGTCCTTAAAAAATTAACATCAGGTCTAAGTAGAAGTCATTAAAACAGTTCGTTTCATGCTTCATTGCAATCACATCCAGCACACCAGCAAAGAAATCCATTAAGCTTACTTGATATTGCTAGTCAAAATATAATTAGTATCTTGGAGAAGACCTGATGAATTGCCAGGCTATATAAAAAAAATCCCGAGTATCTTTTTTTGCAGACTAATCCACTGTCAGCAAGAAGTCAGTATTTTCAAAAGTTTTACTTTCTTGTGTTCAGTCTCTATCTAGCTGGTGCAAGGTCATCAAAATAGGAATCCCTGAGAATACAGTCACTGGAGCTGACAGAGAATACGTTATACATCTCTGAAGAAACACAGTCTGTCATCCGTTTTGCTTTGGGAGATTGAGGCGAAGGATGCAAATGAGAGAGAGGCTGCTCTCACAAAAGCCTTGCTTTTGCACGAAGAGGCTGATCTCTTTGTGCAAAAGGAGGTTGATCTGTATTTGTCAGACTTTTCTCTACAGAATTGCTTCTTCATTACATTTTGACTTTTATTTTATTGTCATATACACCATTATACTTCCAGTATTTTGCTACATCTCCACCTGTCCATCTTGTTTTGGATTATTTACAGGCCAAAAGTTTGAAAAAAAATTCACTGCATCACTTTCAATGGGATTCATCTCCCATAATTTTAGGTATATAAAAGTTACATATCTCTTTTAAGTTATCTAGGTGCCCTCTCTAACCAGTATTAAAAGCAGCCTCCTCCAGGAGGTAATTCATTCTGGCTTAAAATGTCTCAGAGCTTGTGGAATAAACTGTCCACTGAAGGTGTCTCTTTTTTATCTTTTCCTCTCTTAGAGGGGAGAGGGTTGATAAAGCCTCTTCTAGATACATAACTTCTAGAAAGATAAAGCTAGGTGTTTACACGTGCTGATAAAGTCCCAAACACAAGAGAGTGCGTTTTATCCTTGTTTTGCTGTAGCCTCTTGAGATGATTTTTAGAAAAATAAATGTAATTCAATCCCCTAGTTAAATTAAAGCTCACTACTATTGCGACTAGTCATTCAGAGCAAACAAGAAAAATATCTGTGTATACTTATTTTACATTTAGAGTTTTGGGAGACAGCAGCAGTGAAAGGGAACTGCATGGAACACAATGCATGCTGATGCACCAGAGAGTTCAGTGCACTAGTCTTGTATCATAGCAACTGCAGAAAGCATGACCTTTCTTTTGCAAAAGGTAGAAAATCACATTAGTAAGCCAGCTCAGTGACAAGATAAACATATTTCAGAGGGCAGGAGTTTATTACAGTGCTGCACTTCCCATCACTGAGTACAATGACTACAAATAAATATGTCTTCTGCTACATTTCCAGGTGATAAACACATGAGTGATTTAATAATGAAATTATAATGTCATACATAATAGGCTGTCCACATTCATCTAAGAACCATCTCTGAAACATTAGTCATTTTGGCCTTCTGTGTTTTTCACTGTCTAATGTGATGCAGAATTTCACTGATGCTAAAAAGCCATTAATAAAACACTGTGTACCACATGGGAATATAGCTTTAGAACAGTGTTGAGACTGAGAACCTTAAGGATAGATAAAAACATAAATAATATAAATGTGATTAAGTTGTAGAAAAGATCATATTATCATTAAAAGCTGCTCTTAAAAGGAAAAAAAAAATCATAAACCTGATCCCAAATGATACATATTAGATACTTCCAGAAGGAACATGAGCTTTTAATGTATGACATTCACGTCAAATAATATTTGACCATCAGCTTTCTGAGTCTACCTAAGACCCCAGGTATCAAATTTCATCCTCTTTCCTCATGTCCTTTTGTTATTATACTCTGTTTTAATTTTTCATACTTCATTTTGTGGTCATTTTCTCTGTAAGAGAAATTACATGTTCTAAATTCTGGAATAGTTCAGCTGATTTACAAAATACAACTATGTTCTCTACACCTGAAGTTTTCAGGCAAATTTTACCACGATCATGTTTTTCTATTATGGCTTCTCTGTGGTGTCTCACACTCATCACACCTCACTCACCAGTGGATTATTAGTGGGTTCAGAGAACACTCATGGCCATCTTGTAAGTTGTATAGAAGATCATTCTGACACTTCCACTACTGACCTTTCAGAGTCATCACTGTATTTGCCTGGATCTTTTTTTCTCTTATGATAGGTGCTTGAGATGTTTTATCAATTTGGGGGCTTTCACACACCAAAATTTCTGACTATATTCAGTATGCCTATAAAACCAGGAATATTGGAACCCACTTTCTTTCTGGCATATTCTAAGGATTGTTACAGAAACTGATGCCTACTAGACACAATGTTTTGTACCAACCTTTTGAAAAGACATCATAAAAACCAAAAACTCCAACAGAACAGACTATATCACCTACCCCTTTGGCAATGAAGATTTTTAAACATATTTTAATGTATTATCCAGGGTTGTTTTAACTTGCTCATGCAGCTAAATTTTTGTATTTCAGTACTTACTGTTTCTACTTTTAAAGACCTCTTTCTCCAAATCTAGACAGTGTAAAGAACAAAGTGCCAGTTTCTGAATACTGTTTACCTTGTCTGTAGTAAAGCTTTTCCCCTGTTAAGTACCTTTTAGCTCAAACCGATTGTTATTGTAATTTCCTAAATGTTTTGTCTGTTGAATGTTGATTACCTGAAACCCCTTTGTAAACTATCCTTACCCCGAACTGACCCTGCCGCTCCCTGCATAGCAACCACATAGTAATGACATCACCCAACATGCAAATGAAAAAGCTTCAAGTGTTCATGGAACACTATTTGGACATAAAACCCCTTAAAAACAACGAGCCAACACAAAACCAAGAACTAAAAATAACCACTCTGGGTCGGCAGAACCATAGAGAGCCTCACACAGACCAGAGCTGGGTTCCAGCTTGTCACCATAACTTCAAAAGTACTCTCTACACAGGACTCCCCTAGACTTTCCAATGAGCCAGTGTCTTTCAGAAACTCCTGCGAAAAGGAAGCCCCGGCTCTGCCCTGCGGCAGAGCTGAGCACCTCGTCCCCTGCGTCGTCCATCGGGAGCAGCGGCAGTGTGCGCAGCCCCTTGAGCCCCCACCTAGAGCTGATCTTAATAAAGCCATTAAAAAGGAGAAGAATGTCTCCTTGCCCTATTAATTTCAAATAGTAGAGTGGCTATCAGACCAGTAAGTATGTTCTGGTAGTGAAAATGTCTTGTTTATAATTTGGAAAAAAATCTGATGATTCATATTAATGTTTCCTTTAAACTAGTAAAATCACGACAAAAATATCTGATAAAATTATTGCGCATCACTTTGAGATTGAAAATCCATTTGTGGTAGTCTGCAGCAAACTCTAATTTTAGTTCTTCTTCCTCCTACCCTTCATAGAAACAATATTCATTTATATTTTAATATACTGGCTGAGATTCAGCTTTCCTTTTTTGTTTTATGTTTCATTTACTTTTCTCTAAATCACAGATTCTACAGAGTCTGTGACAGGTCAGGTTAACACTGCTGCTTATTTAATGCATTACACCATTTTGCTGTTAAAAACCACATTTCAACTATGTATAATGTTGACAGAATTTGCTTCGTTTTTCTTGGTGCCAGACTCAGGCTGATTTCTTTAAAAGAAAATGTCAGCAAATAGTGTTCAGCTATCTGGGAGACTGAGGCTAAGAGAAGAGTGCATTGTTTTGACAAGTTCAGGCAACTTTTTCTTTGAGAAACCCCTGGATCCAAGAGGATCTGGAGAAGAACCTTGATATTCAGCAAGACACAATCTTCTCATTAAGGATATGAATTTTGCTATTTCTGAGAGAAATCTTTTTAAATCTTAATTCTTCTTAATTCTTCTTCTTCTTAATTCTTCAATTGTCTTCAAAATCCCTGCTTGCATGTACCTGACAGATTTTTATTTTCAGTAGCTCAGCTCATTTTGTTTTGTCTGGGTTCAAATCATCAAACAGAGAACAAGCAAACAGCCCAGTAGTCACTGTTCTCATTGTGAATGCATATAGCACCACAGTGTTTGGTAACACAACCACATATTATTTTTTCTCTAGAAACGCTTAATTAATTTAGTGCTTGTAAGAGGTCTGCTTTAGGGATGATTGTGAATTTTGCATTAAGAAAAGATGCCTTCTGTCTTCATTCAAAGAAGTCAAAAGTTCTGTTGGAAAAGGGACTATAGGAAGCATGACTGAAGCCCCTGGTGTACCAAACTCCCTGCAATCTGCAAGGTGACTGCTTTAACCAACGTTTTAAAATAAATTGGACACCAATAAAGAGCTTCTAATTTACTTTAGTGGTTCACATCCGGCTTGCAAAGATGTAATGCATGGAAATATGTGCTTTGAACCTACATTTTGCTGCAGGGATACCTTAAAATTTAGGTTACTATCACCTCAAATTGCATGTCAAAACCCAGCACCTCTTTTTTGGTCTTACTATTGCTGCACCTCAGCTTTACATCTGTAGAACAATGGAGACAAATACACACAAAAACAGTTAAAATGTTGGCCACCGTGTTACAGTTTTCATCCAAAAACATACCTCATGCCCTCTCACTTTGCCCAGACTCTTTGCAGTAACTTTGCCAATGTTCTTTCTTCTTAGATCTGTGTTTTTCTCTGATGTACTAGTTATGCCAATGAGATAATTTGCACTAGCTAAAGCTCATCCCTTAATTCTAGCCTGCATCTTTCAAATCTGAACAATTCCTGCCCGTTTTGATGCAAGACATTGTCACTAATTGGCAAAGGTGGCCATGAATGTTGGACACATCCCAGTGCTTCACAAAATGCTCCAAACGCTTCAAGCAACATTTCAGCTCCTTGACCATATCAAGTACTCCATTAAGTTGAGAAAGACACAACTTGCTATCTACATAGTTGGTTAGTCTGCACTATCACTCTTTGTCTCACTTTCATTACTGTGTGCTAGTACTGAAAAGATCTCCTCATAATAATCCTCTCATTGACCTCCCTACCACATAATGTTCTGGAAATAGCAATGTGTCTGAAGGCAAAACATGGTGCTTAACATCACTATGTAGAGCTGAACAAAGATTACAAACACATTCCCACAAGTATCCTCAAATGGAGAGATAAATTGCACTCAGCTGTGCTCAGAAAACTTTTCTGTTTGCCTTCCACAAGTATCTGGGGTATTTTTTGAATTCACGAACTGAAGTATACAAACCAAATGAGGAATATTTTATACAAAATAAGACATTATTTCATACATCAGGCAGGCAAACAATAGATCTTTAGGACAAAGATGCAATTTGACTGTAGACTACATAATGAGGACCCGCAGATAATATGCAACACATTTTTCTAGATTTTTGCATAGTGTCTGAAAGTAAAAATGCACTGGATTAGGAGAGCAATGAATTCTGAAGGTATGTGACAAAAGGAAGGGATATTAACAACCTGTATTAGTTCCATATATACCTATAATATTCTCCTTTTAAAGTACTTGTTTCAGAAAATCAAAGCAGTCTAGTTGCAGACAATGTGACAGAGCACTTAGACACCATCATTGTTCCACCTACCCTTCCTGTTTCTAGTTTCAGCATTTTCCTACAAACCCTTAAACTTGCCAGCTTAATGAAGTTCACCATAATGTTAAGCTGGGTTGGTGACTGGAATTTGTTTCAACATTGGCATACTTCATTAATTTTTGAGACCACCTCCAGCCAAAGTGCCTAAGCATGCAAATAGAGAAGCTTTTTACGAGAAGATCATCAGACACAGCAAGACTCCAATCAATGTGCTAGCATGAATGCCAGAAAATTGTGGTTCCTTCAATGTATCCAGTCCTTGCATAATTTGACAAGTTGCTTGCATTGTTTTCTTTGGTTCATTACCGATTTTTACAAGCAGAAGCAGGAGTAACAGCTTTCAAAAATACAGCTCTAGAAAAAAAACCCAAAATCTTTCCTCTTAAAGTATTCATTTAATCAGAATAACTGTTCTCTCTGGGGAGGTTTGTAGCTGAATGAAAAGTAGCACTGTATTTGTCACATGTTTTGTACTGCACATGAGGAGCTTTAGACAACAGCAGCAGACACAGATACTAAGGAATGAGAAATCCTTAGTCACATTCTTGCTAATGTCAATGGAACTCACATAGCCCCAGGGACTTTTGTATGAATTTGTGATTCAAGGAATCTGAACACATTTAGCAAAACAACCTTTACTTGCTTTTTAGTAATTTCAGTAGTAGTAGTTTAGTAGTAATTTGGAGCTTTCAAATTGTGAAGACTTTTTAAACACTTCTAAATCCTTCATTGCCATGGCAGGTACATGCAGGGTGGTGCCCAAGTGTATTTCTCCTGCAGGAGGGAATGTTCTTAAAGGACAAAAAAGACAACTGAGATCATGACACAAAGTAACATTCAGAGAAAAACAGAAACTTGACTTCTGAATGTTTCAGGATCTACAAATCCATACTAAGAGCAGATCAACGGTGTGCAGTAAGGTGTTAGCCCTTTGCCTGCACACAGATCATGGTTTTATATCAATGAATCAACAGATTATGCAGGTCTCCCTGCCCCTTTCCTAGAACCACTGGATGTCACTACACAATTTTTCATAGAAACAGTGGACGTATGAGAAACATCAGGAATTTCTTTGATTAGCATAGCACACTTCCACGCTTGCCAAACAAGATGCTAGTACAGTAGTCCTGCTGCAGATAGGACTTGGACATCCTCAGTTACCCTGGATACTTATTTAAATTACAGTGTTCTAAAAATACAAAATCACTAGATTTAGGCACCTGTAAGGTGAACAGCTACGTGGGATGTAAGGCAATTTGTGTCAGTGATGTGCAAGGCATCTACATTAAATGTGAGTTAGGAAATAAAAGGTCGGCTTTTGATCCCCTAGGTAGTCAACAGACAAAGGCAGGTACATCCAAAGTGTAAGCAGGAAAGACAGGTAGGAGAGGTAACAGCGAAGTAAAGGACTTAAAACTATATGCTCACAGTAGAAAGTTTGAACTTAGTACACCTTTACTCATACAAGTCAAGCCCTGCAAGTGGAAGACAGCATTTAAGCTACTTCTGCACACATAAAATCCATAATACAGGGAACAAAATGCAAAAATCAGCCTCCACAACACACTCCATGCAGGTGGCCATTACTTCTCTACAGCACACCAGTGAAGCAAATATTAACATGCATTCTGGGCTGCTGCCATAAACTCTCTTCTCTGACACCAATATTTCAGGTCATGTTTCAGGAGAGTAAGGCAGGATTCAGCTGAATATAAAGATTTTATAGCTACTTTCATAATTGACTTTTGAGAACAGAAATGATCTCTTAGCTCATTAAGAGGAAAAGATAAGAAAATAATTGGACAGTTTTACTTAAAGCAACTCCTCACTAACATGCCAATATATCAGCTGGCAAAATTTCTCCATCAAAGTTCAATTCAACATGAATTAATCCTTTTTAAATCTTCTACTGTGATCTCAGCTGCTCATTATTCATGAAACAGCTACACTGACCCTTTACAGACAGATTCAAGAGGGCACAGAGTTTGTAAAATCAATACTTTCCTTCATTCCACAGACTGCAAGAGCCAAAGCCCAGGCCCTGAATCAATCTAGAAACTTGCAGGAGCCATCAGTTTCCCTATAGCTATTCTATGCTCATAGCTAAATGAAAACAGCCAGTTGGACTCATACTTCACCACTTTTTCCTCAACAAGTGTAATCCATTACCTGTCATACCAAAGCAAGGCAACTGCTGAAGCCTTAATCCTGAATCATTTTGAGGTCTTTAACGTAGAAAATCATGCAATGTACTTTTCAAAATGGATGCACTCAGCACATTCGAAGGAGAATTGTTTAGAGTTAAAAGGAACAGGAATGCATTTATGCACCTGCTTTAATGCAGTGTCACTTTGCAAGGATTTTTTATTTCATGTTAGAAATTTATTTTATAAGAGGATCCAATTAGAAAATTATATCCTGCTAAAGAAAATACAGCTAGCCCAAGAGCACAATTAAAGAAAAATGCATTTTTGCAAGGTCAGTTAATTTCCATATTCTTCCAAGCATTTAATAAGTGCTTAAGAAATAATTTGGTTTTAGACCCAGCAGGGAAAAAAGAAAATGAACTAATGGAAGATTTACATTCCTTGAGATAATTATACATACCTTGCAAAACCTGCACACCACACCGCAGGATCTGAATAAATCTTTGCCAAAATCCCTTCTGGTTTCCACTTATTTCTGAATACAACACTTAATCTGACATGATAGGGACAGCATAAAGTCATTACAGAGCTCTAAATTCCTAACAGAACATATAAACAATCAGAAGAAGGAATTTTGTAAAATGAAATTTAGGCAAATGAATAAAGCAATAAATATCCAACTAGGAAGATATTTTATTTCTGGAATGTACAGGGTTGTTTTTTTTTACAAGAGGCTCACAAACAGCATCCATTTTTAATTATGTTTTGAACAATCTTGGGAAAATAGTAATATATGGGCTGAAACAAGATGCAAGAAAGGAATTCCATCAAGAGCTATTGACAATATCATAACAAACCAAGGGAGAAAACCTTTTGATGGAATTATCTTCCCACTGCTGTTTGTTAAGTTTTCTGCACACTGGATACAAGAGATGTTTACATTTTTCAAATGCAGATTCAGACAAGTTAATTAACATTAGCTGAATGAGCATAAATAAAATACAAACTGCCCATGCAGTTCTTCAGATGTTACAAAGCAATACAAAGCCCTATTACTTCTTGTTACCTCCACTTTACAAAGTAAAATCTCATTCTCCATATTGTATATGGTCAATTCCCATCCTCAGAATTGAAAAGATAAATGAGATGCCCCAAACGTAAAGAAGTATCTCATGGTATCTGCACTTAGCTAAAGAAAAATCATACCAAAACCAGCCCCTTAAACACCCTGAGATAAGCAGAATTTGCCATTCACCTTTGCAAACTGTCAATCAGCTGCTTCAGATGGGAGGAAGGTATTCAAATATCAAACCTCTTCACTCAACCTTGTCTCTACAGCATATTAAGAAATCAAACAGATCTTCCTGATAATTGTTCAGAGAACTATTCCCAGTAATTATTTGCCCAATATCAAAGTCCTGATTAACTGGTAACCTCCTCTGCTGTGTACAGTCTCTCAAGCATCTTTGTTGCTAGACCTGGCTTGTCCTTGCTTATGAGCAGTAGCAGGGATTTATTTTTCCTGTCTGCATTTGATTAAACTCAATCTGAAAAAACCAGTGTACATAACTATGTTAGCAGAATGATAAGTAAATCTGTGTTCTGGTCGTGATACTCATCACATAAATCTCCATGATGTAGCAAGTCTTAAATCTAGCAGTTTTATACAGCTTTGCTGCTGTGGTACAACAAAATTTGGCTTGTGATGAATATTTGTCACCTCACATTGTCATTTGCTTAGAATGGGAAGATGTGGCAGATAGAGACTAAACCAAAGTTTTATATTTAATTTGTAATTTCACTGAGTTTTTTAAAATCATCTATTGCAAGTGTAGGCAGACAGCAACCTCCTATCCCTGTCACCTCATTGCAGCACTCCCTAATAACTTTATTACCATAACATGGTCCCAGATTTGGCAGCCTTGCACTACCATCCAAGTAGAGCATTCCGGCTGCAGGATGCATCCCTGTACACATGAGAGCTCATGGTACATGAGAACTGTTGGAAAAACCGTGCTTCTGAAAGTGTAAAACAAGTTCAGCCTGGGGGTGGGGGAAATGGGCTTCCTCACACACAGCCATGTGCAAAGTACTTCGTCCCTGCAGGTCTCAAGAGAAGGTGCTGGTTTGTTAAGCAGTAAGTTGTGACTATGGGAAAAGGTGCTAGTTCAAGGCCTGAAGAGATTCTTAATAAAAACCTTCCCCCTTGAACCTCTTTGAGAGCTTGATCCACCCAAATATTTTCAGATAACAAGGTAAGCCTATTTCCTGAAGCCTAATGGGATAACTTGCTTGCAGTCAGCATCGCAACAACCTGCCTGGCAAAGGACAAGTTAAGCAGAACACAAGGGTCCTTCTTTTCTTGGTTTTGTTTGCCAGGATTATATCTCATACCTCTTGCTTCTTTCCCAAATTTTGCTGAGTAATGATCCAGGTTACAGCTTTAGCAGAGAGTGGGAAGGGACTTTCTCTTGCATCTGCATGACCTGATCTTCAGCATCAGTAAGGAAAAAAGGTTTCAGTGGTCATGCTCCCTGTGCATCTGACCTTCAGGGTCTTGCTCATCACTGCTGCCTGAACAAAACTACTGACTGATTTTAATAAAACTTTGCAGAAAACATAAAGATCAAAAAATTATATTTCTTAACTCTCAAGCAAATACGCAGCCACATGAAGACAGAGGCAAAGCAGAAGTATTTCTGAGAGGAAATGTGCAATATGTATTAAATACATCACACATTCATGATTCTATACATAAAATCAGACTGCTTATAAATTAGCAAAACCAAAAGCTTAATGCAGTTCCGGTGTATCTTTAGTCTCTTTTTAAAAAATAGGTTCATGGAACATTTTTATTCAGGTTTGAGATTTGGAGATTTTCAAGACCCTCTAGCCTTTTAACACAAAAAGGCCAGGGTGCTGAGTTTAGAAAACACACATTTCAGAACCTAACTTATTTACAGAGGTTTAGCCATCCAAGCATTTATTTGATATTTGATATTTTTTCAATATCTCAATAGTTCAAGATTTTCTTGCTCTGCATTAAAGGGCTATATTGGAATTTATAATATTGACACTGCTTAGTTTAAGATAAATTCTGTTTGAAGGGTATAATGTTATCTTTAATCCTGACTTGTGCCAGGCTTTTGCAGCAAATATAAATGTTATTTATTTGCACCTTATGTTACATGACTGCTTTTCACATGGTTGTTAACAGCAGTCATTGACAGTAATAGCAATTTAATTGTGCTCAGAGATCACAGCTGTCATTGATTATATCACCAGACATTTTCAAACCTATTTCTTATTCCATATGCCAGTGGTACCCAATCCTTGTTGGTCCCATAATCTCTTAAAAAAGTCCCTGTGCCATGTGTTCATCATCTTGCCAATGAGGGTAGGAGCTCACTGATGGAACTGCTACTTGAGATTTCAACCTAATCCTTATTCTATTTTTAAGTCTGGTAAAGGCAGGGATTTAGGAGTAAGTTATAGGCCAGATAAACTGCTCAGGTTTCTGGACTATAAAAAGTAAACTATCATGGAGCTGTGGGGATATAAAGATGGGTGGAAAATTTCAAATAAAATACAGTTGAAAATACACTATTTATTAAATAGAAAATGAAATATGTTTAAAAATTAAAAAAAAAATTCTCAAAAAGTGGAATGGTTTAGGAACTAATTTTTAAATTTCGGTCAATCTATACTTAAGTGTATTAAAATCAGAAATAACTTTGTTGCACTGAGAAAACAGGTGTAATAGGACACTACAAATGTTCTGTCTCTTAGCTTTCAGATGGTTCAATTTACTTAATTTGATATTTCAAATCATTGTGGAAATGATTTAACATTGACCAAAACTACCTTTTAGTAAACTGAAGCATCTTCAATATTATAACATATACTAGTCATATGAAAAAATGTATATGTATAATAAAATAACAAAGGATAACATAAAATGGAAACCAAAATTTTAAAAGATAATTTCTTTTTTCCTAAATGAAACATATTTGAATTTCTCTTGCAACAAACTAAAAAAAAAAACCTCACTCAAAATTGAATGCAAAACTAGAGCCAAAATATGAAAAATTCCTTTAAAAAGAAATGACATGTTCGTATCAAATCTCTAAAGATACACAACCAAAAAACAGTAACCAATTTTTATGCATACTAAACACTTTGGTATTCCGTCTAGTACATTGACAGCTATTTCTTGGAGGCATTGCTACCTTCTGTTTTGTAAACAATTTTCTTCAAAAAATGAAGAACCCAATCCCTTTAGAAAGTTGCAGTCCTTCTTCGGGATAACAGAATAATCCCCTTGGCTATTTTTAACTCAATTTTCAGAGAAACAGGTCATTAAAGGAACCCCTATCAGCTGAAAAGGTGGCTGCACTAATGTATCTCACCATGAGTTCTCTTTTTTCTGGGGAAGAAAGTACTGAAATTACTATTTTTGTCAGATTGAGTGAAAGAGAATAATGGTGCTCATGGATTGAAGACACTTTTGACACAGGTGTGGTGTGAATGGCAGGAATGTGGCAGGGAATGTGTCCCCTTTTAAAAAGGGGATACATTTCTGCCTGTAAACATTTTCAGCAGCAGAAAAATCATGCCTGATCTCCCTGTAGACCCATAAATAATTGTCCAAGTGGATTTAATCCCCTAACATATCAAAATCTATCAAAAATTTAAGGAATTCAGTTCTGGCTGTTTTTAATGGAATCTGGAAGATTGGGAGTGCACTGAGGTCAACACCAAGGGGCAGAAAAAGAATTTTGTGTGATGGGACCAAAGAAGTCGTGAATGACATAGACAAAAGTCCTCTGGCTGGTTCTCCCCAGCTGGTCATGGCCACGCACATGTGCTTGAAGAATGGTAGCAGCAGACAGAGACTGTAGGGGAGGAGATTTTGGCACTTGATGGGCCTTTACTGTCTGTCAAGGCATACATCCTCTGTCAGTCCCACTGCATCCTGCTGGGCACCAGGGGCAGGATCTCTCCAGGCAGCTCACTTCGCTGCATCGGAAACCTCATCTCAGAGCCTCGGAAACCTCATCTCAGAGCCAGTCTAAATATCCCTCCAAAATGATGATGATTCCATTAGGCATGCAAGCAAGACACATTTTAAGTGCAAGGTATCCTTGCAGCTGTGTGAATTTTTAATTAACTTTAGTAATATAAGGAGTAAGTTCAGAATTTATTATTACCACCCAAAAGACTTCAACTCCAGGCGAGCTGTGAAAGTCAGGAAGTGGATCTAAACTCATCAAGAGAAGAAGAAGAAAGAATGCATGCTCACTGTTGTTTCAGTTCAGTTTTTCTACATGAAAAAAAAATAAAGAAAATACCATAAAGGAGAGGCATGAAGACTGTAGTCCTGCTGGAAAGAACAGAAATGACAAGAATCCTCTTTACCATGTGTTAGGAGAACTGAGAATTAAAATTCTCATATGCAATGTTGCAGAAAGAATTAGGATGCGAGAAAGGCAACAAAAGTCCAGACAGCAAGAGACTGTGGAAATATGATGGATTGCAGTAGAGAGGGTAACCAAGATCAAACCTGCATGAAAAAAGGGTGAATGTCACCTACAAAGGTCAGAACTCTAGACATTAGCAGGGAGTGGAGTTTGGAGAATTGAATTGCTGCATTGTCTCTGCCCTAGACATACACAGCCAGGCAAAGGGCACTGCAGACAGCAGCACAGGGCCTGCAGCAAAAACCCTCCCATGCAATTCCAGCAGAGAAAGTAAGTTGTCTTTACATTAGTCAAGTATTTTGTTTACTTGCTTTTCACCTGAATTGCCGTGTTCTCTACCATTTAACCTAAAATTCAGATAACTTTTGCTCTCTGACAGACCACATAAAATTACCAGAAGCAGCAGAAATTAAAGGGCAGAGGGTATCACCGTAGTGAGAATAAGTTCTGGCAGGCTGAAAACTCTACTGTAAACTTAGCCTTTAAAATTCCCAGCACATATAAAATGTACTACTACTGATATGAAAGCTCTTCTATAAATAATCAATGCTTATAACATCTAGTTTTCTTCTTTATAAGAAGTCCCCATTTTCATATGCAATTCCCCCAAAATTTCATCTTCCAGGAAAGATACAGAATTACTGGCATAAATACAGAACATAAAATGTCCTAAAATGGTTTTGAAGAACTAAAATTTGAGTAACAAGGTACCTCTCTTATACTGGGTAACAATTAGGATTATTGTGTTAAAATGTAACAGAGAGGACCAACTATGAGAGAAAAAACATTTATTGCAATATTAAATTGCTAGAAAAATGAATGATGACTAACATTTTCTTTTGCAGTAGCGCAGAAGAAAAACCTGCAAAAAACACCACTCCCTTTTCTTGACTATATTGCTTCAGTTGCTGCAAAGGCAAAGGGGCAGCAGTATCACAGAGGAAATTCTTCAATTGCCTTGCTATTTTTGTGGCTTTTTTCAAAGGAGGAGAACACCAGAGAGAACAGTCAGAGGACCTCTGACCTTACTTCACTTTTTGCTAACTCACTGCCTTAATGGTTACTCTCTTATCCTTCATTCAAATCTCTGATTTTCAATTGGCACCTCTAACACTGCCATTGTATCTAAGAGAAATCCATGTGAAATTCATGTCTTATTCAAGTAATACCATTCTAATGTTCTGATTGCGAGGCACCTAAATACAGATAATTTTTTTAAGTGTGATAATTAAAGATTCATTTTAAATAATGTTATGAAAACTGGATGTTGGAAACAATATATGCACACTGTTCAAAAGTCAAGTGGCCATAGGGTAGTCTGTGTTCAGCAGCGAAGCTCTGCGTGTGGCCTTCCTCTACCTTGGTATTACTTCTCTTTCCCTGCTAAGGCACCTGGTACATGTACTGGCTTAAGCACACACTTGTTTTAGGCCTCAGATTCATTCCACAGAAATCTAGGCATCAAGCCACAGTGTCACTGTAATTAATACTGGTGAAGTGTAAAAACGGGAGTGCCAAATCAAAGTTCAAGTTGGAACCCAGTTCCAGTAGTCTGCAAACAGACTCGTCCAGCTCTTGGCAGGTGCTCCCATGTAAAGCAAAGAGAATCTGGTTGGTACAGATAATTTCAGAAAACCTCACAGGATTACTTCTTGTGACAAACAAGAAGACTCCATTGGATTTTCATTCACTTATTCAAGTTTTTCTCTGAAAAACTGTAAATTTACTCCTTCCTCCTCTTATTAAAATATGGGTATGAGTCAGGCATGGTCTGTCTGCGACACAGCAAAGCCTAGGAGTCTCCCAAGACTGACAAGGCACTCAGTCCCCACTTTTTTTGCTGTTACTCTGCTATTAAAAGCATTTGGCAGAGTTGAACATGGCAAGCTGCTGGTTCAGGCCTCTGGTCATTCTCAAATCTGTCAAATGTGATGGCTAACACTTGGGAATGCTGCAGTGTGCATACTTGGAAAACAAACAAGCTATTAAGGGCTCTCCTGTAGATTGTGCAGCATGTGAGTCCATCTCATTATATCTTTATTCTTTTCCACTATCAAAATAGTCTGTCAGTAGAAGTCAAGATATTTATTTGTTAGCAAAAAAATTCTGACACCTACTGATACTTCATTCGCTGTTTATTTGCCTTTTGTCTTATCAAATTCTTCAGTTTAGGTTTTTCTAACCATTTTTTCGCTTTTTGTTTGCTTGTTTTTTATGGCGTAAAAACTTTTACCAGACTTTGTCTGAAGGAAATTTTCATTATTTTATTTATAATTCAATTGCTGAAAGTAATTTCTTTTAAAATCCCTTACTTGAGACACTCACAAAAGCGGAAGTCTCTTGGGGAAGAAATGAAACAAACTGAGATATAAAAGAACTTGACAAATTTTTAAAAACACCTACTGAAAACAATGAAATGTATTTCATAAAGCAGTGCACAATTAAATACCTGATCCTATCTAGACTTTTCAAAGGAATTAGAAATTAATAAGGATAATACAAATATACATTTTTAATATTAGAGTAAAAATAAAAGCCCTTTATGTTCTAAGTTAAAAATGATCCCTAAATATCCTTCCCCTAGGATGAGCATTTTCCTAAGACCTTCCTTAGAGAACAGAGATTGCCTTTGTTATTAAACCATAATGTAGAGGATTTTCAGTGCTTACTTTTGAGTGATTCAAAATACAAGTTTCTTGATACTATGCATCATCATTTTTCTTTATGACACGTAGGATTTAGGCAGAGATCAAAATTCTCAACCACAGATGTCTAAAACTGTGACACTTAAGCAGTTAAGGACACCTTCAAATGTCCTGATTTCCCCAGCTATTGCACACCCTTCAGTCTGTTGACAGACAATCTGTCTAAAAATATGGCAAATAACGCATCTGAGCAGGGAAAGCAAAAAGGTCTCCTATTACTTTTTGCTTCTATCTATTGCTCCCAAATATGAGATAGATTAATTTGCCACTTTAAATTATCTGAATTAATTTCCTAGCCTCCTTTTACTTTTAAAGTTTGAAGGGGGGGGAGCTGGTTTACTCCTGAGTACTAAGTCTTCATCTTTTATACACTGATGCTTTTTATTACTCTGAAATCAATGAACTTTACAAATACTGAAGAAAATTTAATGAGAAACTGCTAAAATGCCCTGTTTAATGCTGCTTGAAAAGATCCTTTCATTTGAAAGTTAATAATTTCTGAGTCAGGTTCTGAACGCATGGTACATCAAATTTGACAGCTTTCCCAAAGAAAGGTTGTGTTTGGCGGTTATTTTAGGGAATAAAATCTGATGAATTTTCATGTTCCAAAACTAAATTCACTGGCTTACAGCTCTTCAAACTAGCCATTTGGTTTCCTCTGCCTTTTTTAATGCGTCCTTGGTGCTCCTTGCTGGGTGACAGCCGACAAGTAGATACACTAAATTGCATTTTCAAGACCATGTCTTCTCTGTGCAATGTCATTAAATTCAGTGGAAGTTTGTGACACACATCTTTTGACAGGTTACTCTCCACACTGAAGTTTACTTTTTGGGGCTGAAAAGGAACATCTATTGGGATTTGCAATTGCTCCTCTAAAAATAAGAAATTAACTTTTACATTGCAACATAGTGCAGTTTAACTGAAGTATACAGGGTCAGTAAAAAACCTCAAAATCTGAACATTCTGAATGACTGACAAGAGAGCATATCATGGAGCTGATGTAAGAAAAAAATTATCCACCTCCCAGATGGAGAAATCCAGTATTGAAAAAAAATTGGTCCTCTTAAGTGAGACCAGACAATCAGTTGACAAAATTCAGATAGCAGCCTTCTGCAGCTTGGTACCATTAAATGCAAATCAAAAGCTGGCAATCACTTCTTATTTCTTATAATTCAGGCATCATTTCGCAAACTGCCACTTTCTCATGCACTGCCACTTATGTATAATATCCTTACTGGGTATGTAGGCTTCCATGTACAGCCTAGTAAGTTCACAACATGCAGCACTGTGAAAGATAAGCCTTTGAAATGGTGTGACATTTCAGGGTGAACAGCTGAGCCATCGTTTTCCTAGCAAACCATATTTCATAGCCAAGATTACCTTGTGGAACTGAGAAATTGTCTCCTAAGGCCATGACAAGCTACACAGTTCTATGAATCTGTCCAGAACCTACACCCCAACAACTAATCATGTAAAGTCCTAAGTAATGAGATCTTCAGTTACTCCCTTACTGAAAGTAGGACACAGACATTATTAGGATTGAACATGAAATTTCAGTGAGCCATAGATGAGAACAGAATACTGTATGCAACTTCAAAAATAAATTATAACCCAAGAGGAACGTTCCATAGCTTAAAAAGGTCTGCCAGTAGAAAAAGATCTTTTATTTCCCCTTGCTCACCCAGTAGTGCTGTGCTGGCTCAACATGTTCTATTTGGAAATGATACAAACAAGTAATACTGGGAGGAGAGAGATGGAAGAACAGCTGACAGTCCCATTGACATGATGGCTGCCTGGCAGTGAAGATTAGAAGCAATGTTGATGGGCAAAAGCAAAGATAAGCAGGAGAGAACAACCAAATCCTACTTATTCCTGCCAATGCCTAATTTACCCAAACCCAAAGCTGTCTTTGTAGGCTAGTTGTGACTCCATCTCCCTCAGTGACAACCCTCCTTTGTGTACTGCAGTGGTGACCTTTTCCTGCAGGGCTCAGCAGCACTAATCCACCCTGTCAGCCATCCCAGGAGCCTCTTCTATCTTTAACCTTTGTACAAAAACCTTAGGTATCGTGGTAAGCAGAATTAGTAGCTGCTGCCAGAATCAAATCATTAAAGGCAAATGAGTTCATCGACATTGTTGTCACTACAATGAACAACCTAATCTCAACTGCTGTAAAAAATATTGATTAAAAGAAAAGATTTTAAAAAAGTAGCTGCAGTTATTTTCAAGAAATAGCCTGCAGAAAAATGGAATCTGGAACAGCATTCTGGAAAATTTATCTTATTTTGATCTAGGTTGAATTATTTTACCTAATTTCATTCTCACTGTTTTCTAATCAGTTTACTGTGAGTTGCTCTAATTCAATTTGATATTCAGATATTTGATGGATGAGAATGTAACAATTTTTCTGCTACTATACAGAATGTTTTTTCATTATTCTATTAATATTTACATTAACTTAGTGATATATTAACAGTACAATGAATATTAAGAATGTCTCCAGTGACAACAATCACTGTGAAATACCATAATTCTCCTGTTTCTTTGTGGTGTATGTGCCAAAAAGAGTTTTGAAATTGCTAAATCTCATTTTGGTTAACCATTTTGTTCAGCAAACTTTATTACAGCCTGCTCTGGGGGTTAGCATTTAATAGGCAGACCACCTACTGTGCAAACACAGTTATATAACACCACAAAGTGAGTCAGGAGATTCCTCTCCATGATTAGATAATGAGCTCTTTCTGAGTTCTCATGTACCAGGTCTGTGAGGCCTCCATTATTTTATAGCAGAAATCAGCTATCAGTGAGAGGTAGTATTGAAAGCTTTATAAAATAGCTTTCCCCAAAAATCTAAAGCAAATGCAAGCGAGTAGCACTACAGAAAGCAGAAATATGCTTGGCATTTTCTCTCTCATCACATCGTGGCTCTTTGCCAAATATAGCAGGCCTTCTTCACATGTGAGGATTATGTAAATAATATACACTTGAATTTATTCCACAAAGCATCAGGATTACTAAACAATGACTTTTTGATTCCCTGTAGGTCGTATTCCCATTGTGTGGTTCTGCATTTATTTTCTCAAATTAACTAATACCAACTTCCTGCCTTTGAGAATTCACTGAGCATCATTTTAAAGTGTTTCCCTGCTTTTCCTTTCAGAATGCTAGGATTCATTTTGTCCAGATACATCAGATTATAAAGTTATCAAGGAACATTTCTCTCTGTCATTGTTACCAAATGCTAATTTTACCTTTATAATCAACCACTGCCTTTCAGAAAATCAATCAAAATAGACATAAACATTACCATCTGATAAAAGCTTCTTTTCTAATGCACTATTAGTAAGATTATGAAATCCATTACTTTTTTTATTCCTTCATGATCTTTGTATTATTGACTCCTGGCTCTAATATTACTTTGCTTTGCTTTTTTGCCTTTTATGCTTTGACTTCTTTTCTGATAGCTCTCTCACAGATATTCCTTGCAATGTCTTGCCTTTTAGTGTCTACTGCTAATTTTTATTTTAGTGTTTTATGTTACTGCATTTGAGAAAACCTATATAAAAACCCAGCCCAGTGAGAAAAGTCAATTTAACAAGATGCTCTGGGCATAACGTGAAATCTTTACTATGGGAAATAGAATATTCAAGTGAGAACAGCCAAATATAATTATTTAGCAACAGTGCTGAATTAGACTACATGGTGAAACAAAGGGGCTTTCCAATCCCAATCGCTAATTTCACAGCCCCACTATCTCAGTACAAAATACCCTCAATTAATCTTTTAATGAACAGTTATATTCCATCTATTTTAGGCATGCCATTTCAAGGAGGAATTCTGCTGAAAAGGAACAATGCCCAGCATGATTGAATTATTAAGGAATAACATTATGTGATGTTTTTTACTGAATTTGAATAACTAACTTTGTAGGGGTTGTCTCAGATGATCTTTACTAGTGGTTACCGTAAGATGTATTATGGTATCCTCTAGAAATAATACTCAAATATTTTAGTTCAATATATTCCCTGCAGACTGGAGCAGCATGCAACTAAAATTTTTGCCGCACAATATTTATAATTTCCATAGAGTTTAGGACACAAAAGGATGAGAAAACAGCCAGCATAAGAATGGAAGCATCAGTGGTGACCACATGCAAAAAACTGAGCAAAGAAGCAGATGAAGAAGCCAGACAGAAGTTGTTTGCCTAATCAATAACATAAGAAGTAAGGGTGTTAAGAGCAGACCTATCACAGTTAATAAAAATAATACAGTCTTACAGTGTAGAAAAAAACACAGGTAATGTATGGATGCTTTCAAGGAAAAATGGGTATATGACTTTTGAAAACTTAACTCTGAAGTATTAAAAGGGTTGATAGCCAGTCTACATAACCAGCAGACCTAGTACTTCAATTTTTAAGATAAAAATAGTCCTTTTTCTTCTTTTTCCCTGATTTCAAAATAAGGAAAATACTCACCACTGGGATGTTCGGAGTATCAGGGAATGTTTGTACATGTAGATAAAAATATTAAATATTAAATACCAGATACTTCCTAAGACTGGTGATGGCAGAGTGATAATAGAATATTTCTATCCTTTGTAATTATAAAAAAGGAAAATATCAGCATATGCTGCTTGCCAATTTCTACTTCTGAAATATACAGTAAGGGATAATATAAATGAGGTCTAATATGCAGCACTATGCTGTCAAGCAGAAATTGGTAAATAATTAGCAGGTCCAAATGACACTGTCAGAGTAAAGTTTTAATTATCATTTCATCAGATTGGAAGAGCCAAAATAGCTTCTGGAACCTAATGCATCTTTGCAAAGTTCTTTGAGAAACAATTTTACTCTATCCGTAATCACTTGGAGAACATATCTATAATCACTACAACGTTTTCACTGCCTTTTTCTCTCCTTGGTTCATAGCGTCATCTATCCGTTGCCTTCTTAAGACAAGCCTTATACTTTATCCTTTAAGAGCTAAAATCTTATCATGCAGTGTCATTGCTAACCACTTAAGGTAACAACCTCTTTAGTTTAACACCCATGGGTTTTCAGGGTGATATTCAAAGTCAACCAGCTTTAGACAAAGAGCCAGCACAGATGGTGACAGCATGAAGAGGCAGAGCAGCTTGTGAACACCCTTCCTTCCTCCACCAAGAATCTGATCCCTCACTGTACACACACAGACACACTGACTTGAGGATATACCTCGAGTATATCCTCACATCACTTGGACAAGCACCTATGGGCAGGACACATGGAGGTAGAGATACGCTGATATCATGGTGATTTGCAGTGATGGGTTTTCTGTAGAACAGTAAAGCAACATTTTGAGTTTGTTCAAATCTTGTGTGACTTAGGGATGCACATGGTAAAGAAAAAAGTCACAATCTTGCCTTCTGAAAAGTTGTCTACAACAAAAAGCATTCCCATTTCTTCAGTCAGTCTAGGGAAAAAGAAACAGTCCCTGTAGATTTACTGTACTATGACAATTTAAAAACAGTAAGTGACATAGTATTAACCCAGGAACTTCAAATCTTTGCTCTGCTTGCCTGTTCAATTATACCTTACTATTTGGTTTGGGACTTTGGTGTTTATTTTTCAAGGTAAAGCAACTAAATCCAGGCAGCTTGAAATAGAGGCTACTTAGTAATGATTTAATGATTTCATAAATTCTGTTATGTGTTTGCTGTAAGTTTGGGCTGAAATACACCTGTAAGTTTTCAATTTTGTATTAGGTGAAACAGGAAAGATTGAGTTTTCTAACAGTAAAGAGAACCCATGTTGTAGTAATTTTCCTGGCTTATCCTCTCATTCTTTTATTAGATCCTCTAATTATTAAAGTCCCAAAGCACCTGCATATAATACAAAGAGTCTGGCTGAAACCCAGAGCATATTCATCCTCTTCTAAAAGTTCTATAAAACATATGCTATTTTGTCTGAGAAAGCAAAGCAGACTTTGCATTTAAATTATACAAATGGCAATATGCATCCAAAATGGCTGATTGCTTCCACAGCTTAGGTGGAACTTATCAATGTTTCATATTAAAAATTAAATAACTCTTAGACTTAGAACTTGAATGACTAGGTCTATAACACAACAAACTTTTGCTGAGAAGGTAATGGGATCTCTGGCTATATGTGTTTATAGCAACAAATGTACCAGGATCACAGTCAGGGAGATGAGGCAAGCTGCTTTTGTAAATCACTGCCAAATGGCAGCCAATCACCCAGAATCTCACCCCAGCATCCTGAAGTTTTCTCATCTCCCATAAATGTCATCTTGAGTTAAAGCCAGAATAGACAAAAAAAGCATGGCTACTGCTTGGCTGTGCACACACATGAAAATAACAACCCCATGCCCACACCAAAACAAATTTAAAAACCCCTTTATCAGCTGAAAATCGTGAGGAAGACATAGCAGCAATATAGCACATCTCTTTTAGCCTATTAATTACTCCAGTAAAACTACTAAGCTTCAGAAGTGAGCCACTAACAAAGATGGAAGGTGGCCATAAATGGCTTCACTATATAGGGTGAAAAAAATCCCAACTTAAAAGCTCCCCATTACAATGAAATACTTTCCCCACTTCCTACATTAATAGATGAAATATTCAAATCGGAGAGCAGGCTAGCAGGTGACAGATGGAATAAAAATATAGCTGCAGACAGCAAAAACATGTAAAATCTGTTGCAATTAATTAAGTCTCTGCCATCTTGGGAAACTTTGTTCTCCTCTCACACTCCAGACTTCTAGGCTGTCATGGTTGTTACCACCCACTTTGCAAAGCTGAAATATTTCTTTGAATGTTCCCCATCAAAGACTTTTTTCCAAATTGAATACTGTCAACAGCCTTTTTCAGTTCTTTCTCATTCCTGACTACTGTCTCTCTTTTCCAATGTCCAGCCAGTGTTTATCACTTAAGTTTACTCTGATATTAGAAGAGATTGAAAGGTGAGCAGAAAGAGGACAGAGTTATTGAAAACCGGTACACTGGAAAAAAAATCTGAGATCACAAAACCAATCTGGAAAATGAATGGCAATCATCTTCATAAATGTAACTTAGCAGCAAAAGTAGGGTCTCATATTTACTGCAGAGACACAAAGGGAAAGAAAAAATAGAGGAATTTCAAAATGGAACCATTGGTGAGCTACAGTCTCACCATCAAAAACACTGCAGCAATAAATTTAGAAGAGGGGATCACTATGGAAAGGCCTACAGCTAATTGCTGAGTAACTAATAGAATCAAATACTTATTAAAATGGAGAATCAGAGTCTATTTTGAATGATGTCTAACCTAGAAAGGTGCAACTAGAGGAAAAAGCTTGGTATGTTTTTCTTTGGTCAAATAAACAAGCAAACCAAACCAACAGATGTTGAGTATAAGAATGAAACTAGCTGGAAATGTGAAAAAACCCCAAACCCAAAGAACACAAGTACTGAAATACAGGAAAGCTGGTCAAACTTAAAATGCACCCCAGGAGGTGTAATGGAATTCAATACTGCTTCAAAAGGAAAATTGCAAAGAAAAAGAAATGACCAAAGTGAGTTAAAAGTTCGAAGGTTAAAAAAGTCCTTTCTTGTAAAAGAAAAATGGCAAGGAAACCAATTAGTAATGTGGCTTCAGACAAGTCTTGCAGGCAAGAGATAACGCCAGAGAAGCATTGTGAAGTAATGCTACCCAAATGGGAATACAGAAGGCTTTTATAAAAATATCAGAAGAAAAAAAAATAGCACTAGGAGGAGAAACCCATTAAGGAAGGGGGTCTAACTTTAAATTAGCAGTGACTCAGAAATAACTGAGGTAGCTGCTTATTTTAAAAAAATCCATCTCCAAAAAGAAAAAAATTAAAACTCTGCCAAAAGTTTGTTCTTAAGAAATCCTTGCTTTACCAGTGAGAATTTTTTTAAAAAAAACATTTCTAAGTTTTCTCTTGGAATTTACACAAAAATAGCAGATGGAAGAGCTTCATAGAGAAACATCAACATTATACTAGCTTTCAGGAAATGCACGAATGATTCTATATGTTCTTGTGCAACAAATTATTTTTGTTTCTGCCAAAAGTCAGTCCTTTAACAACACAAAAATGAAAATATACTGGGAAACAGTATATTTTCCCTTGTTTAATGAAAAATTAAAGCAACCTGAGCATTAAATTGAATTTATGTATAAAGACTACAACTTGTTACATACCACACCTTCAATTATGTATTTTTTCTTAAAAACTGTTGCTGTCATACATTTTTATAGAGCCTCAGATATTAGCTTCATGAGATCTTACTTTGATTAGAATATGCAGCCTGCTGATTCCTAGGGGTTGCACGAAGTCCTGATGGAATTGACGCACAGCCTTTATTACAAACTGGCAGCTATATATGTATCAAAGGACTTTGAAACTGCAGCACAAAGAAAAACTATCAGTAAATTTTTGCCACTATAGGATATTACTCTGAAGTACTACTGTGATGAATGTCTTTCCATTCCTGACACAATAAGAAGTGATTTATCTAGACTTAATGCGGTTCTCCTCATGTACTTTATTTGAGTTTTACATTCTCAACTACTCCAGGTTAAATTCCCTGTTCCATCCCAACTGCACACAGACTATATTGATGTCTCCAGCCCATGTCTGATTTCCACAGTCTGGGGATAACAGGCAATTAATGAAATTTTTTGAATTAATGAAGTTTTTTGTAATTAAGAGCATCACAAAGGGCTCTTCAGCAATGATTTGGGTACATGTAGCAAGAGTCAAGTGCTGAGGCATGAAGCTCTGGGAACCACACCACCTCTGCTGAGCTCTTAGGCCCCTCTGAACCACCAGCAGCATTGCAGGGATGCTTAGGGCTCTCCCTGCACCTGGCCAACATATTCTGCAACAAAAAGCCAACCATGTTGCTCTAAACCAAGGCAAAACATTCATGCTAAAGCCAAACACAAAATAAATACTTGCTTTGGTTTTTCATCAACAGCCTATAAAATAATTTGAGAATATCCCAGCTGAGTTGAACGATGATATTGCAGGGTCTGATGTTGCTGGCATACTAACCAGAGCATAAGGGCAGCCACACAGGCACGCACACTGTGCTTGTCATGCTACAAACACTACGGAGAACAGCAGTCTCCTCAGTACCCTTTTGATATATTTTATGCACAGATTCAGCAGTCTCTTTAGAAGACCTTGAGGTGTTAGGAGATGTATGATAATTCTGCTTTGATACATAATTAGTAACACATCTTCATGATGAAGGCCTTTCCCTGCTGTCTCTATGGAAGCTTCTTGCTCCTGGTTTAGCCCAGCCACCAGGTCACTTTCTGACTGCCCTTTTAATATATACTCATCTTGAAGAACTGCTCAGGAAAGTTCTAAATCATTTTGGCCATGTGTAAAGAGTATTTAGAGTGTGGTAATAAAATCCTTTCGGGGAAGCTTTAAATGGCAAATACAGGATTGAATGTAGAGTATGCACCAGAAAGGAAGTGTAGGAGCTATTTCATCTTTTTCACTGGGACTGAGTAATAAAATACAGATAGCAAAAATTAGGCTGTTTAAATACATTAGAGACTCACAATATTCTCATCATACTATTCCACATCTTCTAAAATCATAGCTGTTCAACATAATGGGGTTTATTTTCCTATCAGAAATAGAAAAAGACAGGAAAGAAAAATAACATTCATGTCTAACTGGTTTCCTTAAATATATATGGCTTTCTATGACATGTACATTAATGCACAAATTTCTTCTGAGGAAATTCTCCAGGGTCAAATGAAAAGAGAATGTAATTTGCTAAATCTTAAGCATCCAGCTCTTGAACCTAATCATGTGCCATTCAGAAAGACCTGACAATACATTTGGCATAATTTCTACATTATGGCACACTTCTGCAAACAGTATTTTGGAAAAACATTCAAAGGTGAAATAGAAGACAATTAACTGGGAAAGATTCATTTGTTTAAAGTTCACTCAGGAGCATTTCTGTTTGCCTAAAAGATGAATAGTAAACATGCAAAGATTTAACACTGTCCTCTAAAAATCTATTTTTATTTATAGCTTTTCAACCTCCATAGTGCAAGCCATCCTGAAATTATTAGGTTACTTACAATTCTCATTTTTTTAAATCAAAAGATTCTTATTTATTTTGCTTAAATTTTCCTATTTTTCCTTTTTAGATAGTGCTCATTTCTTGATAGCCTGGCTCAGGTCCTCAAATAAAAATCCTATAAAACCAGGTGTGAGATACTTAAGTTGGATTAGTCTTCTTAGAATTTATCTCAGGCTTTTATCCCAGCTTCTCTTTGCAAATACCAGGAACAAAACCCACAAAGCTGCTACTCAAATAAAAGAAGGTGGTTTTTCAGAAACCAGTAGCAGAAATAGGAGAATTTCCTTGCAGCTTTCAGACAGCAAATACCACATTATTCAGTTCTCCCTTGTAGCAGAGTCATGGCTAGTTAAAGGAAAGGAGCTCTTGTCAAGGAAATAGTTATGGTTACTTCAAAAAGCATTAGTCAAACCCACTACAGACTGAGGACCAAAATTACATGTGATGTTGCTGACCAGCTACCTTTAGTATTTATTGCCTTTGTGCTGACTTGGACCAAACTGCTGCAGTAAGTCCAAGAATCTGACAAAACACCACCAAGCAATCCAATATTAATAAACTATCTATCGTAAATTTTCTGTGATATAAGCTGTTCTTGCTGCCCACGCTGGAAAGCTGCAGAAATTGATTCAGAGTTATTTGGGATCACTTGCCACTACTCAACAATTCAATGGCTTGTTGGAATGACACACATACACACAAGCCTGATCGAGTTAAAGTTTCCAACATTTCCAATCCAATACATGCATTTATGTATTAAGAGAATGTGGATAATTGTATTGTAAATAAGCTGTTTAGGGAAAGCTATTGAAAATCTAGTTAGGCTATCAATTTTCAAAATTTATCTGGAAGGCTCTAAATTATCATTGTCAACGTCTATTATTTTTAATACACAAAATTATTTTTCCTACATGATATTATTGCATTGAGTTTATGCACTTGATATTAATCCATTTCTCAAGAGTATGGCTGGTATCATTAATCTAAATGATTAGAAAGAAAGATGTGCAACAGAAGGAATCATAAATTTCTTTCTGTACTGACCAAAGGAAAAAGACTTGGGAAACAGAGCTAATTCAGTTATTTCCTATACATCAGAAAGTTTGGGTCATAAGTGGCACAATGAGTCAAGTCATCATGAAGGGGAATGATTTTAACTCAAAGAAGAAAAATAATAATTCTGCAGCCTTAAAAAAACCATGAGCATTTCTCTTTTAATAACTTTGATGTACAGAGAAAGACTCCATTTTAGGAAAATCATTCTAAAACCCCTTGAAAGATAACTCCTTCCACTAAGGAAGTATCCCTGGGTTGTCAACTTCACTGCAATGCTCTAGCAGAACTTATTTTATTTAAAATTAAAATAAAAAACCCCACATTTTTAAATTCTTCAAAACAGTTATGTTTCATCTTAATATAACCCAAAAGCTAGATGCCTAGCAAGGTTCCTAGTACAGTCGACAGAGATAAGGACTTCCAGATAGTGGTTCATGAATCATGAAGATTATGCACCTTTGCTGATCTCTGGCTTCTCAGAAAGCATTACATGTTCTCTAGTCACCCCAAATGAAAACCACTTATTAAATTTTGTCTACTTTAGTATTTAAATCAGTAAATAAATATCTTAGAGAAAGATCTAGGCTTGATTTTAAAAAATGAAGCATGTTTATTCTTCATGTTTTGTTCCTAAAGTTCACAATGCTATAAAAATTACGTGCATTTCTAGTTTGAATCAAAAAAAAAATCAGCTTTTATCTCCTGGCTATCAGTATGAATCTGTTCACTGGTAAACTCTCAGAAGATATGCAATACATAACTTAGTGGTTTTTGACTCTGTAGTTGCTTTTCCAGAAAATTGTTGAATTCACATCCATTTAAAATACCCTAATTTCACTTTTAAATCAGCATGCCTAGTGTCTGATCAAAAACTGTTGGGTATTTTAACATAAAAGACAGTAGTTTATATCAGTAAGATTTGTTTCTAGATAAAACACTTCAAGGAATGACAAACACCTGTTTTACCAGTTATTGTACACCCCAGGGCAATGAAATTATTTCCAATACTACACATGCATTTAAAATGCAGTCAAGCAATTTTTGCTTTTATGAATTTACATTCACAGCAGTTGATAGGGTTAGTAGCCATTTTGCATTCTATTCTGCAGTATGAAACATACTAGAGTGTAATCATTCAAAAAGAATAAAAGGGAAAATTTAGCACATCAGAAATTAAAGTTAATGCACATAGGCAAGAAATTAAAAGTTTATTTATTTAGGTAAATTTAATTAGGTAAATCTGGTTTTAAAATCTCCTTCAAATAATGTATTTTAGATTATTTTAGATTATTCAATCCACTAAGCAAGTTTTAATTATAAGTATATTGTATCCTTTTGCAAAAAAACTTCTGTAAAATTCATTGAGGGCTCCACTCTTTAAATTGACACATCTGATCCTGCTTAAATTGTTATGACAATCTTTTGTTTACAAAGGAAACCTTTGAAGACTTAATATTTTAACAATTAGATACAGATGAGATTAGTGCTGTAATTTCAAAAGAAAACAAACTCCTTGCATGTTGCTGCACCAAACATTTTCCTGTGTGGAGCTGAGGTTGTCACAAACAGCTCAGGAGGGGCAGGAAGCCTCCACAATTGTACTTGGAGAACAGATTGATGAGGGAGGCTTGTCTTTTTCTCCCTCCATCAAAAGACTCAGAGGTGACATCGTTAAGATTTATAAGTAAAATGTTGATATAAGCAAATGGAGGGAATTTTTTTTTTTTCCAAAAGGAAAGGTTAACACATGCTGTGCTCTGCAGCAGGAAGCCTGCAGCACAGGGTATTCTATCCACTGGCTGGCAGGTTGTCAGCCACATGGTTTTCTTCCCAGCTTTCCCTTCATGCTCTCTTCCTTTGAACCCAGTCTTTAGCAAGCCTACAGTGTTCAAAGTCTATTTCTCTGTCACGGAGAATAAAAGGCTCCCATGTTTTTTTAACCTGCACAGCTTTAGAGACATCCTTCTTTCAATTTTATTTAATCAGAGATAACCCATGACCAGTTTTCACCTACATCCCAGCTATCTTTAACCACTAATGATAAAGTTACCTTGCATTGCAATTTCAATTCCAAAATGCATTGAACATTGCTGCTTTCCTGGAGGCCCAGGACACAGTAGCACTCTTTTGCTCCAAGAGCAGCACATTGCAAAGGAAAGAATCAAATCCTTTCAATTTGCCTCTTGTGCACTGTAAGTAGCTCTACAGCCTGAGCAGCAAAGTGCACTCACACTTTAGATGTTTCGTTTTAACTTGAATTTATTCATCCTTTCACTTAACTATTTTTTCCATGTGACAACTAGGAGAAAGTGCAGGTGTACAAAGCAACAGTTTATTTAGCCCCTTTCTTCTAACATCTCATAAATATAAAAAGTCCATCATTATGGGGCTCTCCATTTTCACCTATTTCTCATTGTTCTAGAGATCTGCTGAAGTTGCCATATTCACATTTTATTTGAAGTAAACTTAAACCTAATAAATCCAAGGGAAAGGATTTTTAGTGATACAAATTAATTGCTTTCCATGAAAGTGTTTATTGGAATGTTCTTATAATTCATATGTTTAGTTTGAAAAGCATGCAACTACCTCAGTCTGGAATGCAACTATTATAAAAACAGTTCTTAAAAAAGTGACTTAACCAAGAAATAAGTATCTCTCAGGATATTTAGAACAAAAGACAGCTTAGCAACCGTGAGTTGCTTTATCTCCAATAATAAATCATGAAAATTTGTATTTTTGTATCTAGTTTTTGAGGCTTCTGTCTAAAACACCACGTGCTTGTTAATGTTACAACTATAATATCAATTGCAGCTCTTTTATTACAAATTTCAATATAATTTTTTAAAAAATAGCCAGGCAGGAGAATAAAATGACAATATTTGTTTCCTCCAGCCATCAAACGAATCAAGACATTTTAAAGGAATTAATTTGTTTCTTGACTTCAGGACTCAAGTAGGTATCACATGGGACATTCAAGTTCTTAAATTTTATATTTGAGCTTGGGGTATTTTTGGTTAATTATTTGAATCATACTACCCATGTTTCATCCTAACACAAAGAGGCAGTACAGTAGTCTTTGCTGGTAACAATGAAGTACAGTGATGGACCAAAATACTGCTGCTGCTGAAACTGTAAGCTGAGTCTTGGAAAGCTTTTATTAAATACATTGATAGTCTCTTCAAAAGTAGATTGCAATCAAAATAAACCATCTACATTTTGCCTGAAGTGAATTATTAGAAATCTGTTAATGAAAGATAAAGTCTTGCCTCACTTAAAATAATTTTGAAGTATTAAACAGAAATGCCAACAGACTGCATGTCATTAATACCTAGCTCCACACCATACACTTTTAAAAAGTACATTTACGAGAATATTATATGTGTCATCTGTTAAGAGCCAGCCTTTGGTTCAATGAACCTACAGCAAACTATGCTCAGTTCATTTAGCACTGCATGAGCATGTACTTGTTTTGTATTTCTGCAAAAGTTTAAATACTTATTTCTAATAATTCTGTTTAAATCTAAACTGAAACTAGTTGTCCCTTTTCTTCCACTTAATAAAAATTTTAAAAAGAGAACTTAATTTGTTATTTGCAGCCTGGTCTTGTTTTAAGGTAAACATCTGCCAGTCACATTTGCCTTTTCTGAGTGTGATTTTCTTGTGTAAGCTGGGTGCAAAAAAATGTGTCTGCAGACATGATGTTGCAGGATCATGATAGTTTAACATACTAACGTCAGCATGCTAACAATGCAGTTTGTTTGTGTCACTGATACTAATGTAGTATCTGAACCTAAAACCACACAGCTGGTAAATGTTTCCATGTTTTGGTTTGTGGTTCTATGGGCAATTACAGTAGATGCTTAAAGCAAGTAAGGAAGGGTGAACTTCACAAAATTAGATTGAAGTCCACTTGCTTTGCCTATTTTATGTTGTCCAAATCCTGACTTTTGAAAGCATGACCAGAAACAAATCATATTAATTCAAATAACATTCTTTCTAAATTAATAAAGCTGTACAAAATTGTATTACTGAAAAATTTATTTCTCATCATGCTTTCGAAAATAAGGAATTCATTCTGAAAGAGTTCTGAATACTTAACAACATAATGACCCAAAACTCCAGGAGTGCTTCTTTTGACAAAATTATTCTGCCCTTCATGCATGGATACACACATATTTATGCTTTAGGTACTTAAATTTAGCGTCCATACTTTGCAGAAACAATAAAAGCCAAGATACGCATTGAAATAGATACTACTAACTAGTAACTTTCTTGATTGCCTAGCAGATGCCAAGATGAGGAAAGATTTACACCAGAGACTTTGAAAATGAGGGATCATTTGAGAATAATAAAAAGTAAATGGTGGGAAATGTTAACACAACAGCTGTGAAAAGAAGATAGAGAAGATTAAAAGTATAGAAGAGAACAATAATAGTAAAAACACTTTAAAATTTAAATTGCTTCACAAGAGAGTTTCTATAATTATGGCTTCAATAGGTATTTGAATAGTAACTGCAAAAACAGTAAGGTATAGATATTTAAATTTTTCCAATATCCTAAGAACTTATTAATATTATAAAATCACAACCAAGATGATGATAGCAGATCACACAATTATATGAACCATGCTGACTCTATGGCCTACAATGGCTTTTTAGATTGTGAACAGAGTAACAGTCACAGGCATACTGAGCAGTGAAGGCAGATGCAGACATTGGAAGCCTCCCTACACAGTGAAGTTTTACAGCAAAACTCAGTTTTGCCCAAGAAACCTTCAGACAGCAAGAAGAAGATATATCTGTTTCTGTGTTTTATTATTTATTATTTCAAGTCTGTGGGATGGATATTTGTATATTCTGCCATAGACACAGGTACCCAGTGCTGGAGAGACCTGAAATGTTGGCAGAGAAAGGAAAGGGTAGAGGGCTGAATATGTGCACACAGTGAATAGTTCAATACTGCAGCATATACATTTCCTTTATCCATAGTAAATCCTTTCTGCAACCAGAAGCAGCAAAATGAACAGGTAATAGTTGCAACTTGCTAGAAAAGTAGTCACATCAATACCAAACGGCAGAGACACACAGCAGAAAACACAGTATTAGTAAAGTGATGGAACACATATCACACAGAATCACCTGGACAGAAAGGCAAAATGTAAACTATGCCCCTCCATTTACCAATATCCCAATGGGATAAATTCCAAATGACAGCAGAAATTTCAATGTGCTTCTAGAACTGTAAAGTATGAGAACAGGCATTGTATTCTATTTGAATTTCAAGTTACTGTTCAAGATGTCTCAGCTTCTTCTAATACGACCAACCCTATGAAACAGAGGTCCCAGTTCAATGCCTGTTGAACTCTGGAAAAATTCCTTTTTGAAAAGCACAGTACTCCAACTCAAGGCTCATCTACTTAGACAAACACCAGAAGAAAACTTACAGTCATTCATGCAGGAAGTTAGCTAATAAACTGCAGGTAAAATCTGGAATTATTTTATTATAATTAATAATGTATTATGGTGATTATGGTTTGGCTGAGAACAAACAGGCCAGCCTGAGCTAGTCTGAGATAACTGCCAAATCTTTTGTACATATGGCAGATGGTTGGAAGCATTTGGGAGACTCCTTATGCATAAGAGCTCTGTATCACAGGGGCACAGATTCAATGCAACAGCAAAGTAGGTGAAGTGGGTCATGGCAGAAGCACACTAAGCAGCATAAACTGTAAAGCTTTGGGTTTCATCCAAAGAAAAGGTGAAAAAGAAAGAATACTGCATTCAAGGGATGTGAGAGGAAAGTGGTTGTACAACCTATGTTGACTGATGAAGATGAAGAAAACTGTGGCTTATGACACACTGCAGTAAATTCTGCAGGTATAGGAAGTGGAAGGACAATGTTTGAATTCAGTAGAGCTACATTCCCTTCTAGTAGTTACTTTAAACGTCCTTAACAGTTTTCATGAACATCACAGGGTGGTTTGGAGACATTACAACTTACATTGCAACAAACCTTATTCTTCCTAAGAACATAATTCATTTTGTGTGCTTATATCTAATCTCTTTTGGCTCATCTTACTTTGAAAAAGGCTTTGAACTCTACGAATGTTCCTCAAATACTCCCTCTACAAGTCCCAGAAGGCAAATGCTAAAGCATAGAGGAAGTAGAAAAGACAGTAAATGAAATGTAATGTAATACCACTGAGAATTCTCTTAGCCATATCCCATGTAATACCTGATGTACAAAATCCGTCTTGCTCTCTGATTAATTTCTTATGGTAACTGAAGCAATTGGAAGGAATAATTGGAAGGAATAGGCATTTATTTTAAAAAACAAACAAACAAACAAACAAGGTGTCCAAATTAAAAAAAAAAAACACAACCCACTACCAAACAAATAAAAACAACCAACCAAATAAACAACACCCAATGAAACAACAGTTGACATATGATGCTCCCAGTGTCCTTTCAACCTTTACAATTCCTTTTCCAGAACAAGCAAGTTTGCTGTACTACTTTCTCCACCAATGTGTTTTTTAGAGCAGTATGCAAGCAACACTTAAGCCTTGGCTTATGTTGACTTTGTGAATTTAACTTTTATGAAGTTGTTCAAAGAGCAGTTTTATGTTACTTTGGGGATGAGCTCTCTCAGGCTAGGTTTCCAACATGGAAATCCTTCAATCCTTTGCTTTTTGGCAAGATGTGGAGATACAGGTGCTTTCTGAACCAATTTAGTGTCATCACAGTGGGGACCTGCTTGTATTTTTACATGATCCAGGAAATGAGAATCAGTCTGAAAGTATAAATTTACCAGGAATGGCATTACCCTTAGAGATGTCAGCCCACATCTCTAAAGAATGTTGTACTGCCAGCACACAAAGAGAAAAAGTTTTAAAATATAAGCAGAAGCTACAACTTAAATTGTCAGAGAAAACCCAGGTTGAGTTTTCATGAACATGGGATTGCTGTCAGCAAAAGTTGCTGCCCCTAGTAATGGACAAAATATCAAAACTTCTCTCCTGCTCGTGAATGTAAATCAGATATTTGCAGCATATAATTTATTTTCTGCCCAAAAAGAGATGCGAGCAGAGTCCTTTACAACAGAAAGGTAAGGGCAGATTATGAAAAAGGCTTATAGTAATGATACTACAGAGAAAATGGAATGTCCTTCACATATCTACAGGGATGACAGTGAGGAGAATAATCCTCTTTCACAGAAGTTCATCATCCCACTGAAAAGGCATACCTTGAAGCTGTGACACAAACCCTATTATTTTTTGTTTAGAGTGAACAAAAAACGTTGCAAAAGGCTATGTGAGATCTGATGAAATCTTAGGTACCCACACTGTTGTGAAGGACTGAAACTTTCCCTGCCAAAGTCTCAGCAATCTCTATTGCTTTTTCCCCCTGATTTCACATCATAAATGTGGCACACATCCTTGAAGATCATTATAAACAATTTTTTTCTACCTACCATAGGTTTTTTGTAACCAATTTTGGTAAGCATGTGTTTTATTATCATCAGCACACACAAAACAACTTTTGGTTTTTCAAGGAATAATATACACTTATATGTAAAAAAATCTCCACCCTATGTCTGCAAAGAATGATTAAGTTTGTAAAAATAAAGTATTGAAAGGTCAGGGAATGCCAGAATTGTCTGAATAGCCATAATTTAAACACCTCATGCATGTGCATTATGACAAACCTTTTAATTAAATATTAACATAGTATGTTCCATGAAACCTCATTTAGAGGGTCTAAAAGAACATAGGAATCCAGCTTTCTTTCTTTGTGTAAGGGAAAGCAGTCATTATTGAAGGAAGTTCTACTTCACATTTGTAGATGACAGACTCCCTGCAAAATATATATGTACTTACACACTGTACAGAACAAACAAGTATCTATATGAAAGACAAATAAGCATCCAGTGTTTGGTGGCACCTAGAGCTTGAGGAATACTAAGAAAAGTAAAAAAATCCCTTATTTTGGATCTGGGTTTTTTTTGCTTCCCCAGGGGAAATCTGTGTGGTTTGAAACCTGGACGTGAATATTGCATGGTGGGAAGAGCTCTAATAACTTCACTCCCAAGGGAAAAAAGAGAGACATACAAAAACGTAGGCACTAGTGACATTCTCTAATTACATGACTGCCAGCCTCTAAATTTTCCACCCTCTCTAAGTTTGAGCATAAGGATTCTGTTCTCACATACAGAGCTCCACAAAAGTCCCTCCTGCCCACATCTCATTTCTCATTTTCTCCTTCTGTTACTGCCTGAGTTCTATCCAAATTATTTTCTTTAACGCCTACTGTACACTTTCTCTGGTCTTTGCATCAAGTCAATGCTTGCATTCCAAAGAACCTATCCATGTTCGTTTAAATTTCTATCTAAAACAGGGTTTTTCTGCAAGGTCAACAAATGCTCTGATGTCACCTAAAGCAACCTTCTTTTTTAAGTAACTGGTTTCCTAAATGAAAATTTTGTTCTTTATCCTGATGCATTGGTTGCACTGTTTGACCAATGCAGACTACTCCTGACTTACAGGCATATTTTCATTAGAAAATGTGAAAAATAAAAATTATACCTAGGTAAATATCCCAGAACTTCTTCAACTAATTTACCAGATTTATAAAACCAGAATTACCCCACGAACCTTTTCCCCTTTTGTGATTCAATACTTTTTTTTTTCTAAAAGAAACTTGATTTTAAAACAAGGACACTCAAATCGACCCCATAACATTTTAGACTGCCAAATTTCACAGCTGTTCCTTATCTCTATGATGGTCTGACCAAAACCTCAGAACTGACAGCTCCAAGTTCTGCAAAAGCTAGGTTATGAATTTTTATTTCTCAGATGTGGATACAAGCCATCAATATGAATCTACTTTAAGCTTAAGGGAAAGAAACAGACATACTAGTGGGAGCATGTTTTTATGCTCACACCCATATATAAGGGCAGGATGGAGTTGTTTGTTTTTTCACACTGTACAAACAATGGGACGGAACCCCAATTCTCACTTCTCACTACTTGAGGGTATTGCCACCTTCTGATACTTGTAAAGGGCAAAACAGATGGACAAGACCATAGTTCTAGTTCCAGCCAAATCCAAATACATGTTTTGAACCACATCACCAGGCACACACAGGCTGTCTGCTGCCTAGAGACCATGTGAATTTTCCCTTAGCTCATCAACTGGTATGGCAACCTGTAAAAATCATGTCCCATTTCAGAAGTTCAAGATTGCAAATCAGGTCTGGGCTTCTTAATATTTTCTCTTATATCTACAACAAAAAGTTCTTCCTGAGTCTCCTTCCCATGTGAGAATTTTGCTTTTCTCCCCACTCATTGTGGTATTTGCTATTTTGGGTGCTTAGAAACTTTGCAGCCTCAGAGCTTGATTCTTTTTCCTTATGTGATATTTTAGCAAGTATGAAGGATGCAAAATATTTATAGTGCTCAGATAGGTTTTTACTTAGCAAAGCACTGTTACCTGTCAGCATCCACAGTCACATCATGAATCCCTCTCTGGATGACGTCTCGAGAGGCAGCAAGGTCTGGTATTCGGTTCAGACTTCTTGTATATAGGTTGAGTCCTCCATCTGTCATATACCTGAAAATAAATTTGTGGTCAATCAGTGGGAGATGCAGCCATCTGGCAACATGTTTCACTCTAAAGTTAATGGTCTGTGAAATTCAAATGTTTAAGGTACAGGTTGTCTTATTAGATGGTAGACTTATACTAAATACTCCCACTTTATGTGCCCGGCACAGGGAGATTGGGTATCTGCCTGTTTTCTGGGATCATTTGCCTTTTTCTGTGATGGTTTACAGGCCAATCACTTTTACTAAAATATTTTTAGACTGAAGCCCTCAAGTATGTTCAAAAGCACATTTTAAATACAGTGTTTTTTCCAAAAAAACCCACAGGTGCAAGAAACATCACTCCAGCTTAAAAAAAAAAAAAAAGTAGCATTTATCCAAATGGGAACAGAGATTAGGAACCTAAATTCATAGTCCCTGTTGGGATGCAATTATTCAGATATGAAAGACATATCCACTGAAGACCTTACAATGATATTTAAGAGTATTTTTTATGTGTGTTCCTTTTACTTGATTCTCACCACTTCACATTATAATGAATGTCTAATGAATGAAACAGTGACTATAGTGCTGTTTACTCACTAGAGAACCATTATAAGTTTATGAATTAAAAGTATCAGCAATAATTTCTGGAATGTCTACCTATAGTTTGGTTGTCTCTCTGAGAGGTCTTGGCACTTATAACGGAGCAGCATCACAAGCCTGTCTTACCCCCATGACCTCTCCAGGTTTCCAAAGACCTTTTGTTAAACTGTCTTCCCTCTTAGGCTCTTGTTCTTTCTGTTTCCCTTTTGTATTTTCTAGTAACTTCAATATACCAAACAAAGTTAGCATAAATTTATTTGTGAAGGACCATGCACATGTATGGCACTGAACATAGAAACATACATATTCAGAAAAAAAAAATTCTGTACCTCATTGAACCTACTCAAAATAAAATACAAACTTACTGAAATAGGCATAGTCCCAACGTTAGGTTGATGGCTAAAGGGTTCTCCTACAGTTTACTTAGGATTCAGTCTTTCACACAAGCTCTCCTTGAGCCATGAAATTGTGCCACACAATCCACCTTTCAGTCTAAATATGTGTGCAAGCACACAAACATTTAACTTCAGTAACCATACAGAATCCCAGGCACAAACCAAGGTACATACATGGCTGCTACTCCAGCTGTCCTGTTGGCCTTCTCCCTGTGGCTGCTTCTGGGAGCAGATTTAATTGAAATCATCTCTGACAGAGACCTGAGGGCCAATACAGCAGTCTGGGAGCACCTGCCTCTGCTTCTATTCATGTGGTTCAGGGTGGTTGAACAGTGCAGGCCTTGAGAGCAAAGCTGCAGTAGTGGAGCCCTGTGAGGCAGTTCCAGTTTGAGAAGGCATCATGTCCTGGGTGGCAATATGGATCAAGGCAACCGGAAGTGCATTAAAACACAAAGGGTTCCTTTGACTATTTTCAACAAAACTGTGAGGCATTTAATGCATGGGTAAGATCTGGCCAGCAGTTTGGCAAAATATTTTTGAAGCCTTGGTATCTGGAGTTTGGAGAAGGTAACTTCACATTTGTTTTCAAAGGTAAATTAACAGTCACATTTACATACTATGCTCATCTTTTTATTAAAACAAAATTCTGACTTTTTTTGACAGATAATTTAGCTAGCCTTGAATTATCCATTAGATTCCACAGCTCTAGAATTGCATATTAGATTTAGCTGTGGCTTGAATGCAATCCAGACTATATGCATTTTTTTTCCTGTATAAGTAAGGAGAGACTTAACAAGTTCAACAGGCCTTCCTCACACTAACTTCTAATTACTGCTGCATTTTTTCCCCAAGTGTTTAAAGTAATTAAACTGATAATGGAGGAGGCACAGAGAAGATAAGACTTTACATGCCTCAGTGAATCCCGAAATTTCAGAGCTTATCAACTTGTTTTTAACACTTACCGCACCTAAAAATGTTAACTGAGCACAGAGCAACTTACTATCTATTGAGTTATCCTCATTACAGATGCAAAGAAAAGTCACATCAGATGACTATATTCACCCTTTAATGTGATAAGCTAATTAATACAACTCATGAGGAACTGCAAAGGATTCCCTTTTTTTTTTAATAAAACCATGCATCTGTCAAAGGCAGCATTAATATTTCTTTCATGATAAGAGGTCCTCAGACATTAAAGTATCATATTTTCCATACGTATTTTCTCTTTTCTAGCACATATGGATATAGCATCCTACTTGACAGTCGTTAATGCTGTGTTGTGGACAATATTGTCAACAGCGCTCCATACACAGACTACTGAAAAAGTAGACCAGGGAGATACCGAAATATGCTTTATTTAAAACGATGCTTTTTCTAGAGATCTATCTTTGGATGGTGCTTCAGATGAGACACTACTCTAGAGAGAGCTTTGATCACAGACTTAGATTTGCCTTTAGGAATGTATCATACTCAATTTCATCACCCACTATTCTCTAATCACAGCTATACTTCAAACTAAGAGACTAGATTGACAGCAAGAATTCTAAAATTACAGAGTGACGCAGTGTGGTGTGACATGACCAGGTGCTTTATGGAACTTCTATTCAACACAGTGTTACATCAGTCAGCAAGCAGCCTTGAGATGCCAACAGCAGCACTGAATAGTAATTTAAGTATGAGTAAAACTGTAACATGGCTGATCTTTTTTTAATCATGTTCTCGGAATTCTAACATACACAGGACTGAAGTGTATGACTGACTTGTGTTCCTAGACTGATATGAGAATTGTTGAATTTGAAACACAGGGAATGCAGTACCTCAAAGTACCTCAAATTGCAGTACCTCAATTGATTGAGCAAACAAAAATAAAAATTGTGATTCTCCCTCCTGGATATACACTAAGAGAGTAACTGGTCTAGTCTTTTATGAAAAGACAGTGCTGCTGCTCAAATGATATGCACAGTTGAAAACCGGCAATAAAGGCCCATTACAACGACTATGCTAGAAAATAACTGAAGTGGAAACAGAGAAAGTCATTGCTGATAACAGCAGCTTTTCAACAGCTGCATCCAATGCCATACCTACCATCCCAAACAAAACATAAAAATACGAAAAGAAGACCATCCTAGGGAAAGCAATGCAAAATGACGGTTCACAGGACAACCAAAAATTTCCAGTAAGTAATATTGGAACTCAAAGTTCACAGCAAAGTCATTCTGATGTTAAAGGAGAAGAACAAAATTTGAAGGCAGCTGAGAGTATCACTGGCAGATTAGAAGTTTATTATATGTATATATATATATGTTTTATATATATATATATATTTTTAAATATTGCAACCATAACGTAACTTCTACTTGTGCGCCAAAATTTTTTTAAAAAATCCTTCTACACCTACCAATTGTGCATTAGTTCAAATGGGGAAAAAGTGCTGCTTACCCACTGTTGATGTCATCAGCCCTCAGGCTTTTCCCAAGAATGTCTCCATCACTCATGTAGCCACCAACGTCAGCTTCAGAGGATATGTCCAGATCACCACCTCCCTTCTCACTCATGTCAATCTGTGCGATATTCCCAAGTCGAGAGACTGCTGCTCGGCGAAGCGGGGTGGTGTACATGAATCGAGAAGGGTCTGTGTGTATGAAGCGACTTGCACTGCTGCGAGGGTAACCGGCACCCAAGGATGGGGCATCTCCTGCCTGCAGACGAGGACTGGCCTGTCCCAGCCTCCAAGTCACAGGGGTCGATCGGCTGGATAAGCTTGGTATGCTTCTCCCATTCACCTCAGTTGTCACAGTGCTGTCAAAAGTTGTCTCCAATGTGCTGCCAAACAGAATGCAGAACTCAGTGAGCTGTGCTTTCTATGTTCCTGAGAAATCAAGAAATGTGAAGGCTGGAGGAAAGTATATTTGTTTCTAAAAATTCTCTGTGTGTATGTGTTTTCACCATATGTACACATGTGCTTGTATATGCCGTCAGTACTGATGCCAGCCTGTTTAATATCTTTATGAATGACCTGGATGAGGGGATTGAGTGCCCCCTCAGCCATTTTGCTGATGACAGAAAGTTGGGCAAGAGTGTTGATCTGCTTAAGGGTAGAAAGGCTTTGCAGAGGAATCTGGACAGGCTGGATCAATAGGCTGAGGGCAATTGTGTGAGGTTCAACATTGCCAAGTGCTGGGTCCTACACTTGGGTCACAATAACCCCATGCAGTGCTACAGGCTGGGGACAGAGCAGCTGGAAAGCAGCCCAGTGAAAAAGGACCTGGGAATGCTGGAGACAGTGGCTGAACGTGAGCCAGCATGTGCCCAGGTGGCCAAGAAGGCCAGGGGCATCCTGGCCTGAATCAGAAATAGTGTGGCCAGCAGGAGCAGGGAAATTTTTATCCCACTCTACTTGTTACTGGTGAGGCCACACCTCAAATCCTGTGTCCAGTTCTGGGCTCCTCAGTACAAGAAAGACACTGAGGTGCTGAAGCATGTCCAGAGAAGAGCAATGGAGCTGGTGAAGGGTGTGGAGCACAAGTGTAATGAGGGGTGGCTGAGGGAGTGGCCTGAAGAAACAGAAGCTCAGGGGAGACCTTATCACTCTCTACAACTACCTGAAAGGAGGTTGCAGGCAGGTGGGGGTTGGCATCTTCCCCTAGATAACAAGTGATAGGACAAGAGGAAATGGCCTCAAGTTGTGACAGGGGAGGTTTAGATTAGATATGAGGAAAAGTTTCTTCATGAATAGGGCCATCAAGTGCTGGAACAGGCTGTCCAGGGAAGAGGTGGAGTCACCATTACTGGAAGTATACACAAGACTTGTAGATGTGGCACTTTGGGACAGGGTTTACTGGTGAACTTGGCAGTGCTGGGATAATGGTTGGACTTGATGATCTCACAGGTCTTTTCCAACCTAAACAATTTTATGATTCCATGATTCTATAACTTCTACTTGTAGGAATGGTGCCAAACACCTGGTATCTTAACCAAAATTAGAACAAGAGAATATTGACCCTAGAGGCTTTGCTAATCTGTGCATGTGATTGAAGGTGCTACAACAAAACTATTTTGGTGGAAAATCCACCGTAGTGGATTTGACCACCAAATCCAGTCACACACCAGACTTAGTGTGATTGAAAATAATCACATTCAGGGAATGCTTGAGACATGTTTTGTGTGTTATAAAATTAGCAGAGACCCTATGAACCAACCAGGAGGCAGTGGTTTATCTGTAACAAAATTAAAAAGGAGTTCATGTGGGAAGAAAAGAGAAGGAGAGGTAAAAAATAACACCTGGAGAGCTCAAAACTATAACACTACACCAGTGTGTCTTTTTCCCATAGCTGACATACTTAGTTTTTACATTTAGATTTTTCCTTGCATTTGATCTCATCTCCAACATCTACTTATAAAATTACCTAAAAGATATTTTATTGTCTTTGAAGTAAATGTGCATGAAACAATAACTGCCTTTGTGAATGATTGTATAAGACACTTTGACAGTATAGTATATTAAAGTCTCATGTAAGTTACTAAGGCAGTTTAATGTCACAGCTAGTTTTTCCTTGCAAGTCTCTCATTCATTCAGTAACTAGTAATACTCTCTCATGGTCCGTATTTTAGTAGTCTACACAAAACCAGTATACCTGTGGCTTATCTGGGTCCCTCTAAGGCTGGACATGGTTTCTTCCAAATTCTGTCTCAGGTCTGCAATATTCTTGACAGTTCTCATTCTCCTTGTTTCAGGGTCCTCCCCTGGAAGAAAACAGTAAAACCAGCATACACTTTAGCATGTGAGTTTATAAAGTTGAGTAAAGCGCATACATGTATCCACAGCTGAGAATGCACACATATGATTGTAAATAGGGCTGCCCCTTTAATCTTTTAAAAAATAAAACTCCATTCTTTCATTAATAAAACACATCACAGTCACAGAATCACAGAATCACAGAATGTGTAGGTTGGAAGAGACCTTCAAGATCATCGAGTCCAACCCAGCCCTAACACCTCACTAGAAATAACATACGGTATGTAAAAAAACCCACCAAAGTATCCCTATTAAGACCCAAATCTACTAATGAAGCTCTGATTTACAGTGTTGGGATTTTTATCCTCTGTAATCAAGGCATGATGCAGCCCCAGACCACTTGATACATTACAGAGGCCCTTTTTAGTCCTTGACATTTTACATAACTCAGTAGGGAAAAAAGCCACAGTAAATCTGTGTCTGGAAAAAACCGGGATGACTCTTAGAACAGCTCTTCAATATTCACTTAACATCCAGGCTATTTCAAAGTACTTCTTAAGTGAGGCACTTAATAAAGCTGCTTTTCTGGACTGTAATGCTTTTCTGAAGAGGAACATTATTCTTTATACAGGATAAAATTAAATATTCTTCTTGGGATACAACTCTGAACACTCTAAGTATGTGCATCATTTATACAATTACAGGTTTCAACAGCCTTCAGGATCCATTGTGAAAAGCTAGTCTCATATCTCAGATAACGAAGCTTTCAGAACTTCACCTGGAACATCCTGAACAATGTTTACTTCATACAGTTAAAAATAAATTTTAAAAAGGAGAGAAGTTATATATGATATGTTAAAAAAGAGAAACATAATAAATCTCAAAGAAGCCTCCAGTGGTCATACACAAAGAAACAGAAATGCAGCTTTTCTAGCAAATTCATAGATCAAGGAAGTTTAATTCCTTTTACTTTTGAACAATAAGAGAATTTCAAAAGAAATTCTGTGACAAAAATATCTGTTTGGTTACAGGTTAGTGTTCTACTTCTGAACATGTCCTGTAACTATGGCCTGTAAGAAAGCTGGCAAGAAGCATCGGTATTAGAGTTACATGTAAAATGCTGAACCTGAAGTGCAAATAATTCCTTTTTGACTCTATCAATTACAAATTTCACATCATACCTCATGGACCTTCTGCAGTGAGGTCCTATTGCCCACACACTCTGCAGGCTTTTAAGAAAAATCTCAATTCCTGACATTAAATGGAAATTATTTCATATATATTCCATATAAGCTTTAATTCTTCCTCAATAGGCAAACGATGCATTGAACTAGCCAACATAACCTGCAGTTGTGGCTTAATGTCAAAACAGCTTTCATAGCAATGCCATTTTGAATTTTTCCCATCTACTTTGCCCTGGTTGTGTCTTCTGTCCTCTTCATTGCAGCGAAACAGTTCTTCAGGAAATTATGTTTGTCTATTTTATCACTCACAAAAACATCTTCAGTGCTTTAATGATGCTAATGTCTATAAATGTCTGGTTTGGCAGTGGGATCAACACCTGGGAAGGATGGAAACAAGCAGTGGGGATACTGCACTGCTGCCAAACTCTCTCTTTCCTCAAATCACACCCCAAAGCCATGTCTGTTCACAATATTTAGTTCCATAAAATAAACTACCTGTGTGCATTTTTACATTTGGTGCCTTGCAGGAGGCAAATATTCTCAGTCACTGAAATTACAGCTGTTCCTGTGTTTCAAGCTAGATGTGTTTGATTAAGCACTGACAATCAATGTACTCATGGATCCCACCAACTCTTTGCAGAAGTTTCTGCACCACCCTGGAGATTCCTGCGAGACAAAAGGACTCATGGCCAGGCTATGCTGAAGACATTTACATCCTGTAAGACTGAGGCTGCTTTTTAAAGCCCAGGCAATTTCCAGGCACACTGCCCATGCCTGCCTCCAGGCAGTTGTCTGTGGTGCACTAATTTCCTCACTGTCATTGCCCTTTGCCCTCCCCGCTCTGCCAAATGCGTTGAAATTGACTTCCAGGAGCATATTATATTCCTGCCATACTACTATAATATAGGGAAGATCCAGGAAATGTTACCTGTCCTGCCTTGAATCAGAGGTGAAAGGGTAGCTTGTTGGTAGAAGATGATCTTCTACTTACACAGAAAGGCAAATTCAGGAATCTGTGCAGGCAGAATTGAAGGCAAAGCAATATTTTACCTTTATATTTATTTGAGGAACTGAATACAATTCATATTTTACAGAGACCTTGCCCTTTTCCTTCCTTGTTTATCTTTGTCAGTTGTCCTTTGCTGTATGTCAACATTGCAAATTCTTGCAGCAAAAATGACAGCAACTGTCTTTTCAAATACGTATTGCACAGTAAATGGCATAACAAAGCCTTGAGGTATAATTGCAATACATCAAATAAAAAGGTACATATATGGCAAGCTGCCAAAATATATTTTCAGTGAAGAATACTTCACTTTCAAAAAAATTATACCATAAAATTGGTGTTATTCTATCCTGCAGAGGTGAAAAGCATGAGATATGATCTCTTTTGAGCTCTCAGTGACACAGAGGATAATTTCAGAACATTTCCACCAGTTTTAACTAAAAAAAGTTAAAACTGAAGTTATATTATATTAAAATACTACATAGTACTATTTAAACAATTATCACATTAACTTTTAGAGTGGTTTAAAAGTGTTTTTTCTTTCCATCATTCTTTAAAGGCCATATCACTGGAATCCTCCTGTACCATGGATGAACAAGTCAGGAAGTATAAATACTTGAACATGACAGTGAAGAAATTTTCTGTACTGAGTACGACATTTTCATGACAGCACTGACTCCCCATCCACATCAAACCTCCTTCTGTAAAGAGGACCACAGGAATGATGAATATGTTCATTTTTCTGAAAACTACCTACACCGTGCCTGCTAGTGGAGACACTATGGTGCTTATTGCATCAAGATTGGGTTCAAAGGTATCCCAGACTTCTCTGGGTACCTGTTTCTTATAATATGGCACACTGCCATCATAGAGTCTGGCCATATTTGCTGGACCTAACATATCAGAAAAGCTCCCTGTCTTGTTATCTCAAGTGATTCTGGTTTGTACCTCAAGAAAAAAACATTCTGTTTCACACATAGGGAGACTGGGATAAGACTAAAACTAGGGTAACTCAAAACTTTCTGCCAAAAATCTGTTCCTCTCACAAGAAGGGCCATTTGCTCCAATCATTTGTAGCTTCATCATTTGTATTAAACGGGAAAATTCCAAAAGACTGTCCCCAAATTTTTGCCTATAAACAGTGAATCATTATTCCCTCAATAAATTTCTGGAAAACACATTGATTTCTTCCTGTGTGTGAGACCATTCACAGGAAATCAAAATAGACATGTTACAGAAACCACTAGATACCTAGGTCAGACTTTTACATTCACATTTCTGAAGCTCACCCATAATTTCACATTCAGTAATACTGTTCATAATAATTTCTGTTATTCTGAACATGTAATCACAGCCCGAAGCAAATGGGAGAGTAACAATTCCATCAATTGTCTGATTTGCATAAAAGCATTTACAAATAATAAACATTTCCCTAGAGAATTGTCCACTGTTAGATGTTAACTCAATTCAGAAAGGAAAGTACCAGTTTTACTCTGCAAGCAGAGAAACTGAGGCTTACAAGAGAGCAGGGATTTGTCAGTGACAAACAGCTGAAGAGGAGCAGAGGCGGGTTATACCTCAGTCTCCTGTGCTAGCAAGTTTTTGATCTCTAGCAGAAGCCCTTTTAACCGACTGGTACAGTCTAATAATAAAAGGTATGCATACAAAGAGGATTCTTGTTTCTTTCTTGTTTTGATATGACAGCTTTTTACACTACATACACAGCAAAAATTTTGTCCTAATGTTTAAACACAATCAGGGCTAGCATATCTACCAGAAAGAAAGTCCAGGCTGGAACATGGCATATAACCTTTGAAAAGCAAGCAGCTACTTCAACCATTTAACTGGCTGAAGAACAAAGCTTTGGGAATGAACACTTTGAGCATTCTTATAAAGGGCTGAGAGATGAAAAGCAGAGCCAGTAACACAGAAGCCTTTGAAGCATCTATGGCTGTGGACTTCAAATACTCACTGGCATGCACAGATATAGCAAAACTGGCTATTTAAGCTAAACTGAGACCCTGGTATTCACAATTCCACATGCAGGCATGCAGTTATCTGCAGGGGGGCTAGAGAAGAGGGAAGAAATAATGGAGGGACAATTTGTAGGAAGGCCGAGACGTGTTTTGTCCCACCCAAAACCTGGATTCAAGGTATCAATTTCAAATAATTGAGAAAAAAAGTCTTTAAAATAAAACTATTTAACAATAAACTAATAGCACTTAAATATTTCACCTTATTTTTCAAAAAGCTAAGCAAGCTCTATTCAGTTATTCACAGGCTGCCCCTGCACCCATCAAAAGCAATTTAGATATTTTTCTTCAGTTCACACAGTCTTAAGAGGTCACAGAAAGCAAACAATGAAGAAATTGCTAGACCCTATTTTTGCATACTACTGCAAATAAACCCAGTTCTGTCTTGGGAAATCACTGTCAAGATCAAAAATCTGGTCCATGCACATATGTGCAAACACTTGGGTCTCCTCCTGCCCTTCCTGATGTCAAGCCAAAGTTAACTTACCTAAAATATCAGTATAAAGGACCTGTTCTAGGTCACCCAGCATTGTTATTATGACATCTTCGTCCAGATGTGCAGTCCCTTCACGCAAGCACCCTTCCTCCTCCTCCTCTGCCCAGGTCCTGCTGGGGAAATGGGATGTGCAGGATACATTTTCATCATCGGATTTTTTGCTATCCTCATTGTCAGTCTGAAAGCTTTCACCTGTACACCAGTCTCCTGACCTCCTGGATGTCCTGTTTCCAGCAGGTGGTGACCCCTGAAATGCTTGGGGTGTGGTGAGGCTGGAGTGGCAGAGAGAGTGCACTGACTGTGAGAATGCCTTGGACAGGGAGCGTCTGCACCCAGCTCCTGCATCCCGCTGTAGGTAACTCTGGCTGGACTTGGAGGCGTTTCCAAACCAGTTCTCCCTGTATGAGTATCGCCTCTTCTCCCCTTCACTGATGAGCGTGAGATTGGTTAGAGACTTCTGCTTCTGAAGACGAACACACCCTCTTCTAACCTCCATGCCTTTAAACACAGACAATTCAGTAGATCGCTGCATCTTTCTGGCTGGGGCTTCACCTCAGTTAGATTTCATATTTCTGAGATGGGCAGCAGCTCAATTCCCCTGGAAGGTGCAGGCAGTGCTCCCTGCATCACCGCACGCTGCATCCCCCAGGTAGCACACACTTGCACTCGCAGAGAAAGCACAGCCACATGCACTCTGCCTACTGTAAGGGACTAGGCAGGCACAGTCATCTCCTTTAAAATTACGCTGCTGTCTCTGCTAAGCCACTTCTCGTCCGTCACATTAATCTGCAGTACTTACAGTCATTTTCACTTAGATTTCTCTCAAGCAGAAGAGAGTTGATCAAACACTCTGCTCCAGCACAGAAGTAATCCCAAAAGCCAACTGTGTTTTCCCCTCTTCATCCAATCACCAGTCTCATCGGAGCGGTGGGCCTGCATCTCTTTCTACAGCTGCTGCCTTCTGAAATCCAAAGTAGGCACAAGTACTGTCTCGGGCTTTTCCCTCCCTCTCACCAGCTCATGACTGATCCTAGTGCACAGCTCTACACTTTAGATGGGCTGACACAGAACTGCAAGTACAGCCTCCACGTCAGAGCTCAATAAAGAGCCAAAATTAACCACTGAAGCACAAGCCTCCTTACATTTTAGTATTCAACCTGCATTCCCAGATATATGACTCTTCTCTGCTACTGCAGTGAATGCTGCTGGCTGCCATGGCAGCAAACATCCTGGTGAATTAAACCGGAGACATAGAAGCCTCTGCCCAGTTTACAGTGCCACAGGTTTCAAGACACAGCTTCACCTGAATGAGATGCTACAGTAACAGATCTAGCTCATGCTCAAATCCTATTTTTCTCCCCGAAAGGTAAGAATGAAAAACTATTTTTTCCATAGCACTGTAACTCTCTATGCAGGAAGCTAAAAGCAGACTTGCAAAAGAACATGCAGTCTCGCAATTTCTGCTCAAAAAAAAAAAAAAAAAAAAAAAAAAAAAAAAAAAAAAAAAAAAAAAGAAAAAAAAANAAAAAAAAAAAAAAAAAAAAAAAAAAAATCATAAGATACAACATGGAATACAACAGTATTTGTCTGGTAGGATGATTCATAAAAGGATATATTTAATTTCTTTCTCCTTAGAAAGCTACCCTGTTTGCACCTCTGTGAGATTCAAAGGCTAGTATAGAATTTAAAAAGCTGTAAAAAATCATTGTTTCACAATATTCTGAAGAAATCCTATTATGGAGGAGTAATTTTCATAAAGCAAATCAGTATTGTGTCTGAACTAAGTTCAGAATGCTATTTGAATGCTATTTTTAAATTCATTATCCAGAGAGAAAGAAGACTTATGCTTAAATGTATGTCTTTTCTCACAAAGAAAAAGATATTTGTCCCAGAAATAATGGACAGATGAACAAAGAAATAGCAGAATTTAATTGTAATTTTTTTAATACAAACTTTTTACCCAGGGCAAATTAATTTCACAAAATATTATGTAGAAATCTACAAATAATAAAATTATTGCATAAAAATAAACTGCCTTTGTCAACGTAAAAATATGCTCATCTCAAGTCTCTACCTGAGAAACCTAGACAGACAAATAACCTTTAAAAATGCCACCCTAAAAATTACAAGCTGTTCACGGATTTTCTGTATGAATAAACAGATGTTAACAGAAGCCTCAGTGTGTATTTCTTGCCTTTCACTGGTTCAGTTTACAGTTTTTGAAGATACACAGGGGAAAATTCTTGGAAATTTCAAAGGAAAGGTACATTTCTTCCTAGATAACTCTCAGAAACACAGAATAACTTGGAAAAAAATCAGTAGCCTGAAGTAATGGTGTTTTCCATATGAAAGCACTGAAAAATTCCTAGAAAGACATGTTCCACATCAAGAGGAGGTACCACTCCCATCCCCACCTAGAAAACACAGTCAAAGAGGAGACAAGAGGAATGGTCTGTCTGCTCAAGCACAAAACTGTCCCAAATATTAAACACCTATCACTTTTTCAGCATGGAAACAAAAGATAAGACTGCTGTGTTTACTCCCAGGGTCTGCCAGCTGCAGTGACATATGGGCTCTTGGAAGGGTTTTATGAACGTGCTTATGCCTGCCTGCAGCAGAGCCTGGCGTGGTGTGGATGCTGATGGTGTCCAGAGCTGGCGTGGTGCTGGTGCTGTCCCAGCCTGTCCAACATGCCTGATCAAGCTGTGGTTGTTAGAAAGTCCTCACAGGGAGGTATTGACAATAGACAATTACAAAAAAGAAGGGCAATCTCACTCTTTTCACATTAATTGGTTTTATATCCTAAATTTATACTCAAATTGGTACAGTATTCTCCATTGCTACATTCTGAATTAATAGGAAGGGTAATGGTTTTTTGAAACTCAGTTGGTCAGAGCAGTGCTAATAATGCCAAGGTCGTGGATCCAATACCTGTATGGGCCATTCACCTAAGAGCTGCGTTTGATGATCCTTCTGGGTCCATTCCAACTCAAACTACTCTGTGATTCTGTGATTTGGCCCTGTGATGCCAAAGTTCTCTTGGTGATTATCTTGGAATCAAGGAAACAGGCTTTTTTCCTACCATAAAGAAAAGAGCAAGTCTGAATGTCTCCCTAATATTTCAAATCCATGAATAACTTCCCCACCTGCCCTTTCATGCCCCAGCACCTGCAGGCAGTGACTTGTCTCCATGGCAAGCTGTAGGCAGACATGGACCCACTCTGCCTCCATTCAGCTCCCAGTGTGCATGGTCACATGCAGCAGCCAGCACTGCAGAGCTGCAGCTGGCCTCAGGAACTCTTATGGACAGGGCATACCCCTTGTGCCAGGGAAGCAGTGTACAGGCTGGCTGCTCAGCTCCAACATGGGACCAGATACAAGACTGCCAGAACTGGACAGGTGTAGTCAGTCCTGTTTCTAGCTGGGAGCAGGAAAAGTTATGGCAGGGGCTGAAAAATGTTGACCCAATGAACCACACCAAGCCTCACATATGGTGCTGGCAAGAGGATCCACACCCCTCCAGGCTGGATGGGTCTCTGGTAGTGGCACAGCTGCGTCCTGGGCAACCCAGTGGGCCTCAGTGTCTCTGCTGACCTGTCAGTTCTCCCAGCTGGGCTGTTCATTGCAGCCCAGCTTCAGCAGTACACAGGTCACAGACCATCATACTGAAAAGGCAATGACACCTGGACTGTGTAAGAGCCATGTGAGGGTAGCTGGCAGCTGCAGCATTCATCTGCTTCATTTTGAAATACATTGAAAACACAATGAGTCAAATGCTTTTATACAGAGGTACTGAGGCTAATCACACAACCTTCACTCAGCCTTCCTTTGTACAAACATTTTACTACATGTCTTAATTATAAAGTTATATAAACTTTTCTCTCGTTAATCCCATTGCCTCACTTGGCAGACTGGCCATTGTAATCATCCCGATACGGCGGATGCTTGTTTAGCTTAGACCAAGTGCTCAGTAGAAACGCTGAATTTATCCTTGTACTTTACCACATTTCTCTGCAGGGTGAAAACATAAAATTGCAATGTGGAAAAATCTCAGGTTTATTTATTGAAAAATAACTTTCTAAAGCTCAGCTCTCCATTTTAAAATGTTTAGATTTAGCAATGAAAAAATACATCTTCTAAGCTAAGAAGAAAGTATAGGAGACTAGATGAGAGCAAATGTCATGACAGCATTATTCCCCAACTACCTTCCAATTCAGTGTGTTCTCCACCCAACAAGCAGGAGTATGTTTACATCAAGAACATCTTAGGGAACTTCCTCAATCCATCACAGCCAGTGTAACATACTACTTTATTTTTACTGCCTCTTTCATAAAAGGAATTATAAAAATTATTTTAAGAACTAATAATCTTTGGGCAAATTTTGCTGTCAGATAAGACTTTCTTTGAAGTCTCAGTGGATGGTTTAGCACTCTACAAATGAATTATGTAATAGATCTGGAAATGCATAAGATTATGAATCTCTTCAGCTAAGCTTAGTTAGAAAAAATGTAAACTATTCCTGCATGTATTAATTATTTCTTTCAGAGAGCAAAAAATTAAGCACAATAAACATAAAATATTAAAATGTGAATGTTTTAATGCTAATCCTGCAATTGAGATAGGCCTATAACTTTTAAAAATACTCTTTCATTTCTGCTTCATCTCTCATTTTTAATAATTAGTCAATATTTATAAATTCATGAATAATTACTTAATCAAACACTATGCATTAAGCTCTTAGAACATGCCAGCACTTGTGAAAGCCAAATGTTATCACTGATTTCATAAAATAATACTTTGTAGTCTACTGACTTGTACAGTTTACAATGGATTATTAACTAATTAACTTGGTGACATCCTTCTCCAATAAACTCGCTGCAGAAGCTGATAAATGTCACAGCTACTTTACGAAGAAATAGTTGGTAAGAAAGTCTGAACAACTTGTTTGCAGCCATACCATGAATGACAACAACCAGGCTGGATTACCTTATTAGCCTTTCTTTTCATTATCATTTTATAATCCTGTTTATAAAGGTACATTCAAGTTTTGTAGAAATTGAGTGCATAGATACTGAGTAGTCTTGTTGAGGCAAATGGTACATAAAGTACACTCAAGAACTTGTTCCTTATTTAGGTGTCTCAGACTTCTGTCTGGGATTTCCCGTACAGAGGTCTGCACACCTGTGTGCCACATGAGCAACAAGCCTGCCATACACAGAACACACCAGAACTACTCCTCAGGTGTCTCGTGCCTACAGACAGGGCCCATTCAGTTGGAGTTAAAGTATCGCTGGAGCTGTGCACACAGAGGGGATTCAAGGTGTGCAGGCAGACTCAAAACTGCTTCAGGTGTGTTCTAGTGCTGATCTTCATGCGCACTGTGGAAACACTTGGGGCGGCTCTGGCTGAGCTGTGGAATATACACGGGGTGAAAACGTAGGGAAAAAGCCTGAAGCACTTCTGATCATATCTAGGATAAATTCCCACCAGAGACATAAGAACAGATTTACAGTAGCTCAACCAAGATGCAGAACTGGCTTTAGGCATAAGCCATGTATATATTCACCAAGAGCAGCAGATTATTGGTTACAAGGCAAAAATAAAGAGGTTGTCCAGTTTATCAGGACAACCATAAGTCACACTTCTGAGTCCATGCCTACACCAACCTCCCCACCTCCCTTGCCTTCCAGTACTATTCTCTTCTCACGACTGTGCAGGCAAAACCAAGAAAACACTTGCAAAGCAGTGGGCAGAAAACAAGCAGTTGAGCTCTGACTTTACCTTTCACCAGCTCTGAGTTGGAAGACAGGAGAGGCTATAAACGTAACCAGCTCCCTTGGAGGAGAAAGACAGAGCAGAGGAGAGCTGAAAACTCCCTCTACAGATTCTTGCTTTACTTTCTACTTTCCCATCACCACTTTTCAGACAGTAGCAAAGGGATGTGATCTGCCTTGCTGGACATAGAAAGCAGAGCCATGACTTTTCACCACTACAGCAAGGAAATTAACTTGGGTTGGGTTCCTGAATTACACCAGGAGAATGGTGCCTGGCCAACCACTCCTAAATAATTTTAAGATTATTTTTTCTGCATCCAACTTTTGTCTTTATTATGGAGAAGTCTTGATCCAGACATGCTTAAAGCATCAGTTAAGGTTCAATTGGCTGATACTGCTCCAAAGTGGATTAGGAGTTCTGATATGAACACCTTGGCTGGTTATGGGAGCACTAATTTTCAGCCAAGAAGCAATAACAAAAAGAATGTGTAAATATTCAGAAAGCAGAGAAACAGTTTATACAACAATATTGGCTAAAATATTCTAGTCCTGAGGATGTCAGCTTCAGTTCTAAATATCTGGCACTTTAAAAATAGCAATGATTAATGAAGCAGAAATCCAATACAAGTGGGACAGCACTTTATGAACACACTCCTCCAAGCTGTTTAGTGATTTCCACAGATGTTCACTCTTTTGCATTATCCTTACTGATCCTTGCTGTTTACAAACATATTGTACTAGGGTGGTGGCTACCAAGTTTCAAAAGAAGATCAAGATAATAAAAAGATGATGCCCACCCACAGCAATAGTTGACAATTTCAGGAAAAAGGTAGTATCAAAATGAAAGAGACTGGATTCATCTCTTAATACCTTGAAAACAAGTGACAAGACCATGGAAATGAACCTTGTCTATCTCTTTGCTACTAGTGTAATCCCTTGATCATACCAGAATAAAGATGTTCTTAAGTAAAAGAATTTAACTGTTCTTTGTCATAGCTAATCCATCATGGAATACTCCCTTGAGCAAGTACCACATGAGCTTTTATCCATGCAGATCTAATTACAGAATCACCAATGACTTGGTGATAGTTCATCCATGCGGACAATTATTCATCAAATATAGTACTTGATCCATTTATTCCTTTTGCTGCTAACTGTTAAATATGAGTGACACACCTGTTTCCCTACGCACACAGGAAATCACTGACTATATTTTCCCAGTGGTTCTGCTTCACAGCCTGTTATGCCAATCAGTGGCTAATGCTAGAGTCTAAATAAACAGATTAGGAACATCTCTGCAACCTAGTTTTCTTTCTGTCATTTTCTTCTTTTTGATAGTTTCATTTCTGCAGAAGTAAAAGGTCATCAGACATTATATTCTGTTTGATCATTTCAGCAGGTATTGAATTTTTTTGGGTTTTTCTAGCATCTTCCTGGATGAGTCCTTGAAATGTCTCTTGATATGTGGTAAGTGTTTCCATTAAACTCTTTATATATATTAGACCAAGGAGTCCAATTTCTGGAGTAATTAAAAATAATTTTATATTTTAACAGTTATGCATCACCTCCAAAGAACATTACACCATGTTTCAGAGTGACATATTTATCACAGAAGCTGGCTGTGCAAATAAAGGATGTTAGAAAACTTCCAAAGGGACTGAGACAAACCAGGACAAAACCTTTTTCAGTATGAGTCAGCTAAATGTCAAGACAGATCCCGTAAATCTTGGGCATCTGATTTCCCTTCTGGTGGAGAGATAATTTTAAACTGATGTGTCAAATTAGTGCTTTAAGTGAGTTATGTCCTGTGTGAGAAGAACCACATGACTCATTACAAATCCATTTAAATGTTAAAAAATTGTGGTAAAAGGGCAAAACTATAGGTAAAACCAGTGAGATAGGGTATCACCTTTTATTTTTGTAAAATTATAAAAGTGAAGATGCTAATGAACAAAACAAAGCAACAGCAAAAATAAACCCTGAAACTCCCAAGTAACAGGCCTTGCAAAGGGTCCCTTTGGAGCAACTTGTACACAACTCTGCAGTGCAATTCAGTCCTGATGAGAAAGTGAGCTGTGGCACACTTTGCTTTTTGCATCCATAGGCAGAATCATGGACAGATCCAATGCAGATGTAACTCAGCATGGTTCTGTTGACTTCAAAGGAATTATTCCAATATGACTAAAATACCCCATCCCTTAAGCTTTGTAACCTAGTAAGGACTTTAATCCATGTTTACAAGGAATTCCTTGTAACAGAACTTTAGCAGCTTAGCTCTAGCTGCAGCTTACAGGCCAGGTACAACAGTAAGGACTTGCTTAAACTTTCTGAAGTTGACTTTCCACTGCTCCTCTTGGAACATTCAGTGTGATTAAATAAAATAACAATTACATGAAACCTTAGATTGTGAAAACCCAGTTTCTGCAAAATGATGAAGAGGGTATTTGAACAGAAGGAACCAGTTCAAATAGATAACAATGGATTTGAAGCACTCAATATGTATCACCTAAATTTTCTGTGTATTTAATACCATTCATGATTAGAGGCCAGAAGCATTATTTCAACCCATCACAAAGTTCGTGGTAAAAAACAGATGTAAATTAAGACGTTCACAGTCTTCTCCTGACTTATTGTTACTCACCAGATATCTCCTCTAGGCACTGTTTGGCAGTCTTACTAAATGACAAATCCATTTTTGTAGGACTGGTACAGGAGTCAGCAGGTGGTAAAGAGGTACTGTCATTTTCTGAGAGAGTTCTGAAATCAAGCAAGAAGATTGATTATTATTATTATCTATCATTCATGTATTCATGGAAAAAAGTGCTACTTGCAGCTCCATCTAGAATCATATCACTATAGGGTGAAAATATAATTTTTGTCACATTCTTATTATGCCAGTTTAAGTCCAGCTATACAAATGTAGAAGCAGCTAGGCTTCCTCCCTCTCTCCCTCTCTCTCTCTCTGCAGGAACAACTTGTAGTTAATTCTGTGAAATCTGAAGCCATTTTTTTCCTCACTTTTTTTTTGCAAGATTTGTCAACCAGATCTAGTCAGAATCCATTTACATTGGTTAAGTCACATGCCTGCACACACAAAAAGGAAATAAAAAATTGTAACAGATGAAATATTAAGCGAGAAAGGCCATGTGGGAAAAAGCTTATGCAAGGCTGGATGGAAATTTGGCCCAGATATTTAAATCTATGTGCAGCTTCTTTTGATAATGCCCCTTATATAACCCTGGGGAATGGGATAACACAAGTTTTCCCATCAACTTTCTAACAAATAGCTCATATTTTCTTTGAGGGTATATTTCTGTGAATATCAATGATAAATTATAATGGGAACTCCTCATTCAATACAGTTAATTTCTTACATGAAAGCGAATAGCAAGAGATGCATGAGCACACCGATTATAATAAAAAATATCTGTGCTAGTTTCATACACCTATTGCCTCTTCTTAAGGAACATGTGTAAAATCTAGTTTACACTGGAACTGTTGAACTGTGATGTCATCAAAGAACAACATGTACCACCGTGCGTATATAATAAAAGAACACATCTAAAGATATAATAGGCACTTTTTGAAATAAAATTTTAAAAGATCTCCACTTAGAGTTCAAGTTCTTCCAGCTTTCCTGAAATGAATAGCAGTCACCCATCTGACTTATTAAAAGACTAGTGAAATATTTCTATCCTAATTTTAAAATGTGACATTTATAGTTCAATTTTCAAAAGTCACCATAAAATGTTTTCAACGACTGACCAAAATGAAAAGAGAAAACTTTAACTGTGTGATATATCTGTATTTTATAAATAAAACTCATAAAAACACTGAATTATGTCTCAAAATAATTTTATAGCAACCTATTTTATTAAATAAATTTCCAGTTAATATTTTCTTTAAATTTACTGAATTGATTTGTTCAGTAATTCATAACAATAGATGAGGAAACAGATATACAGATATGTGTACAAAGAGCAGCACAAGTACTGACACAGTGGAATCTATTGATTAGAATCATTCAACTCAGAAATAGAAATGTAAATTATGCCTGATCAGATGCATTGTTTTCTTACCAATTTCTGTACTTTTGAGATGCTGGAAACAGACAACTGCTACATAAAAAAAATATTTTTGGTTCTTGTCTGTCACACACTACTGGAAACACAAGCTCAGCACATGTTGCAAGGTTAACTATGTCCTGCCAACCTTGAATGCAGTTTTGCATTTGATGCTTGGGAGGAGAGTCTCTTAAGTAAAAAAAAGAGTTCACTCTATCCCTCTGCAGTGAACACACCCTGAAATTCCACAGTCCCACTTGCTTTCCCGAAGGGCTTTAAATCATTAAAATTTTAATTATCGGAGGAAACAACAGAAATCTCATGGAAGAGTATGGATTTCACAGCAACCTCAGTTCTGCATACTTGAGACGCCTGGTTATTTGCTGTGGTACAGATGGACTGGAAGGCACTGGCCCTTGGGCAGCTGCAATGGAGATACCGCAAGGAGGGAACAGGGAACAGGTGTCTCACAAATAACTCTTTTTCTATGAGGCCTCCAGGGGTGTGTTGGCTGCCAGCACTTACACACTAGTCCTGCCTTTTCATGCATGATGGCCAAGGCCCTGATTTTCTCTGGAGTCGAGCTTAGCCCAGAGGCACTAAGAATGGTGAAAAACTACACTGGGGTGAAAGATTTCCAAGTAAAATGATGTAGGATTTTGGGGCTCTTGGGGAACAAGGAGGCCCAGGTACACACTGGGTACCTAAACCTTCAAGTTGCGCTGCTGTGGGCCCGTCGTGGGTCGTGATACATTGGACCAAGATTATAAATGCCTCTTCTAATTTTTAAAAACTAGGAAATGAAACTGTGAGGTTTGTCTTCTGTACTTTTGTCTTTAGTGTCTTTCTGTGGGACGTATTAATCCTATGAATGACTCAAGTGATCGCTAGAGGACTACAACACAGATTTATCTCAAGGCAAGTAAACAGCAAATTAAGTGATCTTCTCATTAACCTTGCACACCGGCCTTAACGAATGATCCTCTATCCTCTACCTATTCACAGCCCACTGCCTTAAAAATAATTAAATTCTTGCATCTCTCTTGACATCAAGAAAAGAGAAAAGAATTTCAGTTTAGTCAAAGCCAGCCCAGTGATATTTCATCCCTTGTTGTGCATCTACAGTGCAGGTTAATTTAGGCAACCTTCATGAAAACAGGACAATCTGTTTCTATTTTAATCACAGCAATCAGGGAATATATTTACCCCAACTCACTGAGTTACATGCTACCTATTTGTAAGAGTATCAAACTCACTTAATGGGACAAATCCTTCTTTCAGTCGGACCTGCACAAGCTTATTCATTCTGATTAAAATGAGCCGGTGTGGGGTAATTAAAAACAGAATTTGAAACACTACTTAGTAAGTGATCTCTAACAGTCAGTCATTTCCTGTCTCTAACGAAATAGCCAACCTTAGATAAACATAGATAACATCAAAGATTTGTTAGCTTTTTAGTTGACATTCCAAAAGATATCAGATGAATATGATGGCATTTTTCCAACAGCTCTCTGAGATGCAGCTGTCTTGAATGCATATCACTGTCAGTGTAACAGACTGGCAGGACCACATCTGCAATATGAGCAGTTCAATCACCCATGTTCAAGAATTGTGAGTTAAATTGGGAACAGATGCAAGGAAGGGCTCCTAGGATGCTCACGGGGAAGAGGAAACCCTTCTGGAAAAAAACAAAACAAAACCACAAAACCAGAAAGAGTTGATTTGGTTTAGCCTCACAGAAGAGAAGGAAGGGGATGATTCTCTCATATTTAAAAAGAGAAATCAAAGAGAAGGAAAACATCTTTTTCAGTCAAAGGACAGTTAATAAAATACGTGTTTATAATGATTTCTTCACTTATTATGCTTCTTCCCATCTCTTAAACTAACACCTCTACAATGGAAATTTTTCTTGCACAATTACTTAAAAATCAATAATGAAAAATTGGAGGATTTGTCTAAAGACTGTGTATTTGTTACAAATAAAACTGGTGAGTGGACATCTTTAGCGCTACCTACGATTACAAAACTTTGGTAGTGACTGCTGCTTTATTTTCACAGCAGCAATGTACATAACAGGAATCAATAAAGCACTGCAGTATGACTTCAAGTCCTCACTTTATTGAAGAAAGTATGTTTAGCAGCATAATCTATTATTAAAAAAAGCACAATTAACTGAATGTTTTTTTCTGCAAACTTAGTTTCAACTCCACAATCAGGGACACAGAAGTAGCTTCTGGTCATTAAAAATGGACATCAATATGGCTTCAAGAAAGCCTGCACACGTTATGGTCGCAGGATCCTTGAAGAGCAGTATAATTTTTTTCCCTAAGCCTGTATAAAAACATCCTGAATAGCAATCTGGAATTGAATTTCACTATACTTCCAGAGATACAACCAGATTACATCCTCATTCCCATCTGTCACTGCTCTGAACTTCCTGTTCACCCTTGAAGCTATGGCCTAGTGAAAGAATTTGGTTAATCACCATGTAGTAAAGGAGCTGGGAATAAATTTTTAGTAACCAGTAACATGTTTACTTATTACACTGATATGTCCTTTTTCTGCCCTATCTATTGAATACTTTAATCCTAACAGAATCATGAAGTAATTGAGATCAGAAAGATGATCTAGGAGCCATCTGGTCCAATGACTTTCTTAAAGAGTGTCTGGTCACATTAAGTTGCTCAGAGCCTTGATTTGTTGGATCCTGGACATATTCAAGGACAGAGATTCCACAACTTCACAGTCTGCATGAAGTGTTTCACTGCCCTCAAACTAAAACCATATTTTTTTAAACTTTGAATCAGCACCTCCTGTGTTGTAACTTGCATCTGTTACCTCTTATCCTTTCACCCTGCATTTCAGAGAAGAGTCTGGCAACATCTTTTCTACACCAACATATAAGGTAGCTGAAGTTACCCGTTTCTTACTCTGCAGGAACAAAAGAAGTGCCAAACTGGTTTTGTAGTCCAGCCTTAACAGTGAAAGAATATCTCTGCAAGACTGCAATTCAGACACTGCTGAAACTTCTTCCAGATGTTGCTATCATCAAACTAGAACTTAGCCAAAAAATGGAAATTTAAGCAATGCACAACATAGAAGTGCAGCTCAGGATGATGAGTGGTCAGCTAATTCTCTGCAGCAATTTCTATACTTTCAGCATTTCAGGCAGTAAGCAATTGCTGAGCAACACAGGCTCTGGGATTTGAGAGCTTTAGATTCTTTATCTTGGCCATGGGAAAGAGACCAACTAAGCCTCTACAGTGGTTACTGGAGGAGTTAATAAAATAAAGCTGAAGTGCAGTACATTCATCCAGTTACAACTCAATGTTCTCTTACTGAAATTCAGTAGGATTTCTTTTTTTGTCAATAATGTACCTTTTTCCTCCAGTTTGCACTGTAGCCTAGTAAGTACTAAACTTCTGTGTTATTTTTCTCTGTTTGAAATTTAAGCACTGCTAGGAAGACAGCTAAATTCTAAGGCCAATTTCAATACAAGTTTAAGGGACTTGGGAAAATGGCACAATTTCCAGCCTCCTACAATTCTAAGTGGAAGAATGTGTCATTTTAAGTAGTGGCTAGTGTACTTTAAGCAATTATATAGTCTGTTATACCTTCCTACTGTACCTCTCTTATCAAGCTTTCTGGCAAATAAATTACATCTTCTTCAGTCTTCCATCAGTTGGACCCTGCAGTCAACTTCAGAGGGGACACATAGGGGACTGTAAGTAATATATTCACAGCCACATTTGAAAACAAATAATTACTTTCTGGCAGAATGGAAGAATTTAAATCATACCCATTTAGATAATAATCTCAAATGCAACTCTGACTGTTGCTGCTAATCTTTGAAGAGAAGTTATAATCCCATATGAATTTCGATGTCAGGCAGTTAAGAGGAATAAAAATAAAATGTGATATCAGATAGGGCAAAGCACCAAGACTGCAGATCTGAATAGTGCAATATCCCAGTTGAGAACCTCCCAGTAAAACAGTACTTTCTCTTTACTGTCCATTAATAAAAATATAGACTTCTTGAAAACATATAGACTATTAAAATATAGACTATTAAAAACTATTATAGGTTTGCATTACTTACTTAAGGAAAATATGTGTCAGTCTCAAAAAAACTCCTTGCAATACCACTTTTTCCTCACAAATCTACAGGAATATCCTCTTGGTTAGCAAAAAAATATTTCAAAATACATGGTATCTGCAGGTGCCAGCAACAAATCAAGAAATCACTAGCTTACTTATGCTTGTGCTAATGGTCTAAATAGATGACACAAGTATATTATAAGATTCTTCAGAGCTCTGGATAAAAAGCACTGTATTTTTACTAAATTTTATTGACATTTTTTATAAGGACTAAAGTACAAACTCACAGAGCCTAGATATTCCTTGTAGCTGGGAAAAAAACCCCTGTTAGTGTAAATGGTAATCATTGTTTACTAACTCACATAAAGCTGTTAAAAAGCACACCTGAAAATTCTGTGTAAAAATTGTGGTGACTGCTTTGAAAACAATTATGTTGAAGAACAAAAAATGTAAATGTACCCCAGCTCTTGCTCATTTCCACTTACCATATATCCACAGAAATAAATACGTTTACTTTGAAAATTTGGACATTTTATCCTTGATTATATTTATAGTTTTCTATTAAATCATTATGTGGTATTACAAAACCCTCAAGATTTTTAAGAAGTTTACTTACTGTGTATTTTTTTAGTCAGATTCTGCACTCCGTTACAGAGATACATACTAAAGCAACCTCATCAAAGCCAGTCTTTTATTCTGAGCTTATGGCATTTTCAGATCAGACACTGGCTCTGAGAATTTTATTTTCATGTGAGATTTCACTTTAAATACAGTCTCCTTTGCTGTTTATTTGAAGCAAAGAAACAATTTTTAATAAGAAATACTACTGGAAGATGCATGCTTCTAACACCCTTTAATATTGAAAATATGTACTGCTTCAAGACGAAGCTTAAAACAAAACTAAGACATCTCCATCATGCAATGAAATGGTATCAATATGTAGTAAAATAGCCATTAAGCAGCACATACATCTGAAGGCAAAGCATAGCTCCTTTTTCTCTCTCCTTATATATGCACCCTAACACATATGTAGGCTGTCCCATGTACCACACTACAAATGCTCTGTATCACTGAAGTTAGTCCAGATAGTCACATGCATATTAAGTGCATCCAGTGAAAGATATAATTGAAACTCAAGAGGCTCCAGTGCATATTAGCATAAATATAACCCATACTGAGCCATTTCTTCCTCCCATGTGATTTTCTGAATTTATCAGTCATCCAGATTGGTTTTGAAGCTATGTTTAGTTGTGTGTAATGATATATATATTTCCTCAGAGCCTACTTCATCACCTCTTTAATCTTTAGCCAAGATTATTCAGAGTACTAGTCACTAACAAAAACTGGCAGTATATTTTGCTTAATAATCTATTTGTCATTTTATCGGATGTGAAATTTACCCACAACTGTAGCTAAAGCCCTCCAACAGCTGACATCTGAAAATATTATTCAAATCAGCCTGTCAACACTTTTTCTGTCTTCTGAGTTGCACAACAACGAATCTCCCAGCTTCTCTTCAACTGCTTTATCATATAGCAAAATAAATTCATAGAAATGTTGATACATTTAACTGTTCATTCTTCTTTTCCAGAGCCTTTGCCCTCTGAAGAGTTACTATTGCCTGTAAAAATTAACCGCCTGCACTTAGTTCATCTACACCTCATGTTTTTCATGTAGAAAACTAAACAGGAAAAGAACTGCAAACAGCAACCTTTTCTGTCTACACAAACTGTTGAAATGTTTTTGAATACTTGTAGAAGTTTGTATATATTTTTTTTCCTCAAATATCCACCAGTACTGTTACCCATTCTGAAAACATCAGGAGTTTATTTTATGATCTTTTAAAAGAATGGTGAATTCTAAGCAAATATTATCAAATATCAGCAAATAGATGTTGAGGTTCTTAGAACGCAAACAAGGATATTCATACTAGAAACCTGACTCAGCCGTGACCTTTCAAAAGCATCACAGAGAATGTACCACATGATCTGTATTTCTAATCAAAATACTCTGAATGTTAAAAGGTAAATATTTGCAGTGGGTTGCTTTTGTACAAGGTAAAGACTCAGAATTCTTGTAAGAAATTGTTCATACAGTAACACTAATTAAAAAATAGTATTAGGAAAACATTGGCATGATGCTGTGACAGAAACTGGAGGATAACAGTGTGGTCCACCATTACTTTATCCATTTTAGCTCTCTTTCCTAAATGGTAGCACAAACCCCAGTTTTCCTCCATGATCTTACCTATAAATGAAAGGAGCTACCGTGGCAGTGTTTGGGTGGCTGTATTGCTGTTGCTGAGGAAGCTGGACAACACCATTTCCTGTGCCTTGGCCACTGCCTGCAGCCGTCGAGGCTGACAGACCAACGGAGGATCCTGGGGCGAGAGCAGCGCTTGATTCTTTTCCTTCAGAAGAAGCAAGACCAGAGGAAGGAGAAGCCTTCTCACTAAGCTGAGATTTTGGTGTTGACTGGGACTGGTTTCCTTTTGTAGTCCTCAGTTTTTCAACCTCCTTACTCCCTGTGCATGGGGAGGAAGTGCTCTGCTTTGCTGTTGGCACCTTTGATCCAGGTTTTGGGATCCCACTAGAAGATGATATTAAACTCTCTTTCTTGGCTGCTGTTGTCTTGCTTCCCTTTGGAATTAAGCTTGCAATTTTTGAGCTCTTCTTTGTAGAGGATTCAATGACCTGATCCTTCTCTTCCTTGACTGCTTTCTCAGTGCAAACTTTGCTTTTGTCCCTGTTCTTTTCCTCTTTGTCCTTTGGCTGTAGCAAAGACTTTTTATTGCTGAGATTTTTGCTGCCAGCTTTCGGAGGGGTTAACTTCGGTGATACTTTGGGACTGCTACTTGTGGAGCCGCCGCTGTTCACCCCACCACTTAAGACATCCATTTCACCACACTCTGAAAAGTTGTCATCCTCTCTCCCACTGTCACTGGGTCCTGAGCTCAGTGACAAAGGAGGTCTCAGAGCAGTCCTAGTATTAACCAGCTTGAATTTTTCTAGCATAGATTTTTGTCCAGATGAGGGGGGCTTCACACCTTCAGAAGGGGGTGGCTTGAGCCTGTCTGAAGTTGGAGTAGGGGAGGTTGCAGGACTGGGCTGCTTCACAGACAGCATGGTAGAGGTTGCGCTGTGTTTGACATTCATGGATTTGCTGCGCCAAGGCTTGCTGGCACTTGGAGAGGGTATGGCAGAGACCTGCTGCTGCCCGGTGCTGGTGGGATGCTGCACATTTCCATTCATGCCTGCAGAGGGGTGAGGGCCTTTTGGTGAATCTGCTTTAAAAACAGAAAAAAATCCATAGTTTTTTAGTGGTATAGTTACTCTCTCATCTCCTGCTTGAAGGTGATATCATACTCCCCTGGCATTTAAAACACATTTACATGTGATCTAAAACAAACATAATTTATATGTGCATGGAACATGAAGGATGCTAATAGAATACACCTCTTTCCACCATTATCATGGTGTTTGATACTTCCATGAGCCCAAGAAAGCCTCAGAAACACCTTCGTGACAATTTCATTATGCAAATCAAACCTTTCAAGTTAAGATCTTATTTTTTAATCTGTAATAAAGAAGTTCTTCCAATCACTTGTTCATAACAAAACACTGAAGAAGAAAAAGAGAATGCTGCAATGATGGCAGAAAAACAAAACTGGACAAAGAGGGGTTTGATGTTTGATGAAAGAAAACGATGTGCTAGAAAGCTAAGGTTTTGGGCAAGAGGAGAAGCTCTCAGTAGTACTGAAATTAAATGGATAAAATCAATAATCATAAAAGCAAAAAAGGCTGATGACAATACGTTTTTTAGTTTTAAGTACTGTTAACAATATTTAGCAGCTCACTTCAAGAACTTATTCCAATACACTTTCATAGGTAGGAAAAACTTTCATCAACAATTTCACCAGTGTCAGTACTTGAAAGTTATAATGATTCATCTTCTGCATGGGTACAGCAATGATAGCTGGTTTGATTCTGAACTCATAGGTACAGAAGGCTCTGGCACATTCACTACATTTGCATCATCCAGGAACTTCAGGGGGTCTTCAGAATGAGTGAGAACAAGGCTCCTTCTTCAATAATCAAACCATGCCAATTAATAGCTCTGATTTTCGTCATCTAGCCTTATTAACCGAAACAGACCAATGCATGAAAAGGTTAAGCTCTTCTGTATGAAGTTCAGATTCCCAAGACATATCTGAGTATATAAACACCATCACTCTGAAACACAAGATAAATGAAGTGGTAATGGCAATCAGCTACTTCAGCAGCAGACATATATTCTTTTAGTGGATGTATCTTGCCATGCCATCCAGTATTGGGACTGTTGGAGAATTAGATGTAAGGTGGTCTATAGACCTATACTATACTATAGACCTATAGTATATTGAATCTGTACTACAAAAAGCCCATGAAACATGCAATGAAAATATAGTTTGTGTAATGACAAAAAGAGTTCTTGATGCTTTGCATGTGCACATAGTATGTCATACCTTGGGGCCCCCCTGTCTGAATAATATCATATATGAGAATGCTGAGGACAGTTGTGCCTTCAGCACACAGTATAAAGTTGTGCATCATTTTCATTTTTGCAGTCTCAGCCCTAAACCTCAAGTAAAGATTCAACTACCCATCTGGAAATCTGAAGGCTGCTAATACATTCAGGAAAGGCAGAATTTTGAAAATACTGAAAGTGAAGCTGTTTTTCCTTTAACAAAAAGAATGCAAACATAGCAAAAATTTACTGTTCTGAATAGAATTAAGAAGTTCTAGTTTAAAAATATTTTTAAAAAAATTGAACAGAAGTAACGTGACAACATGTAACATTTTTACTTGCTTAACTCTATTAGCAACTACTTCCATTAAGCCAAACATCTCCACCTTAACAGATGCAATAGAATTCCATCTGCCCAGTGTTTTTTTGTGTGCTCCTCAGCCTGGTATGCAAATGGCACAGTGCTACGTGCGTGACAAAGATGATGAAAGGACTGGAGCAACTCTCCCACAAGAACAGGCTGGGAGAGTTGGGCCTATGCAGTCTCCAGAAGAGATGACTGAGAGTGGACCTCATCGATGTACACAAGTATCTAGAGGGAGGGTGTCAAGTCAGGCTTTTCTCAGTGGTGTCAGCAATTGGGTAAGAGACAACAGGAAGACCCTGATGCACATGAAGTTCAATCTGAATATGTGGAAGAACTTCTCTGCTGTGTGGGTGACTAAGAACTGGAACAGATTGTCCAAAGAGGTTATGAAGTCTCCCTCACTGGAGATACCAAAAAATCATCTGGATGAACCCATGTACAATGTGTTGTGAGATGACCCTGCTTGAGCAGGGGGGTTGGACCAGATGACCCACTGTGGTCCATTTCAATCTGACACATTCTGTGATTCTGTAAATGAGCTCATTCCTCCTTCACAAAAGGTTTCAAGCAGCTCCGCTGAGTCCTGTTCTAAGCAAGAAAACATTAATGGTAAAGCTTCCTTCAGAGCATTTTTTGTGACAGGCAAAATTGCAGAGTATTTTCAGGGCTCCATGCTGCACCATGGAGCACCTTTGGTAGGCAGCTGCATAGCTGATCCCTTGGGACCCAGGCAGGAATTATGGCTGGGCCCCTGTTCTTGTCTAGTGAGCCTCAGATGCTGTAAGAGAGCCTGGGGCAAATTGCAGCTGTTGGAAATTACTGCAGCCCTCAGGCTCGCTTTATTTATACTAGGAATCAGCCACAGGGCTGATAGCTCAAAAGTGGGTGTGCACTTGCACACATCTTGTCTTGCACTAAGCTAGCCCTACATACACAGGAAGATTGGGGTCTTAAGCTATACCAATAGCTTTGCAGAAGAACAATTCACCATAAGAATATGCAAAGCTAATGCAGAATACATGTAACAATCTGTGAACAGTGGGATGCCACTACATTCTGTTGTATTAGTTATGTTACATATTTATGGCTTCAGGCTATTAGTTTTACTACCAAAAAAAAAGGTGTTCTGATTACAAAGAAAGATTTCTGCCTTGCCATATTTGCAGCCGTATAATATTGAAGTCATTAAGGGGAAAAATGTAAAAAGAAGAGTATTTATTGTTTCATCAGCAGCTTGTTCTGCTACATATATAGCAAAAAAAATACAGGTTCCCAGACCCACTGGTATTTATTTGATTCCTATGTCACAAATCATAAACAGCAACAAAAAATTACAGAGAACTTTAGCTTGTAATTAATCTTCAATTTAAAGGGCATCCTTAATATTTCTGCAAGGAATGTGAACTGCATGCTCTCAAGAAATATTGACAACCTGTCTGTATGTTTAAAGATGTGGAATTAAAAGATCTATTCCGCCCCCCATCTCCAGCACAAATGCATTACTTGAAGCTGCACACAATTAACTGCTTTCTGTGAATTCAGTTGGGCTTGGCTTTATCTGCTCATTACATGAAACTTGTCCCCACCTTGTGGTGATTTTAAGACAGAGTGAACCTAACCTATGAAAAGGATTTCTTATTGCTGTAAACTAAATATTACAAGAAGTCAGTCTTCTGTTTTGGGCTTAACCCCTTATTTCTGAGATGCACAGTCAGCTTCTGGTGAAGTATTGCATTTTGCTTGAGAACTCATTGCTTCAGAGCTCAACCTCTGCTGTAAAAGCACAGCAGAAACACAATACCCTCAGATGTTCAATGCAAAAAGAGAAATTTCTATCATAACCCAGCAAGACCATGATGATTGAATGGACACTTTCAAATCCACTTTTCATAAGCTGTTGAACAAATAAAGGACATGTGAAGAGCTGATCTTGGGACCAGTGCATAATCAACCTCCTTTGTCTTCTCATCTGTGACCTTTACTGTGTTCTGTGCTGCTGGAGACAACAACCTCTTAACAGCTCCTCCACTGCAGCAAAATTACTCACGATAATCTAAATATTCAGTAGCAGGCAGGTGTCCAGATTATCCATTTTCAGTCAGTCACAATAAAAAAGGATAGTAGAAAATGCAGGAGTTGCAAGGGGTTGCTACAACAATGTTTGAAGGAATGGGAGATCAATCTAGTGAGGTTAAAAGAATTCAGTTTATTCAACTCTCCCTTTCTAGTTGTCCATGAGAAAGTAGCTACCCCTTATCAGCACAAGAGGAGAACACCACCAGAGACAACTGGAAAAAAACAGTGGCACCAGAAGAAACATACACATAGATGTACATACTGGCCAGAGATGAACAATTTGCATCAGCATCATCACACAATAGAGCTCCAGGGCAGAGTTTCTCAGAGTTCGTATGGGCAAAATAACCAAATACTGTTTCAATTGAGTTTGGAGAAAACAGAAATACCATCTTATATCACTAAATTATATTGAAAAGCTGGAAATACAACTCCATGACATAGAGACCTTCATCAGGGTTCAAATAAACTGTTTCTAAGATCTAAGGGGTAAAGATTTGTTTGAAAAATGTGGCATGAATTAGAACATTATTTCTTTGCTTACTCAAAATGCGCTGTTTTTCTACCTTATTAGCAATCTGAATAATTACTTCATTCAAACAGTTTAATTTTCCTAGTTTTATTTCTATCTTTATGTTATTAAATCAGAGGCAGATAAATCTGACATGTCTGAAAGGCGGCATGATCTTTGAAATTGATCTGTAAGCTGCAAAGTCCAGGAAAAAAAAATTGCACTAAAGCTCCAAGAACAAGTTTCAGCTAATGGCTTGTTTAATGTTTTGGTGCATTCTGTGTTTCAGCTCAACCAGAGCTATACACAGCTACCTGTGTCACAGAGTGGATCGAGTCTGTCAGTGAAAACTGCTCTGCTCACTAAAGAGCAAACAGGCATTTGCTCAGGCGAGCCAAGTTTCTTACTGAGTTGAACTACTGCCTAAGCAACGTTCAAAGAAGATTATATCACTGAGAGAGTAAATAATGGAATACTAAATAAGAGGCTGGTATCACATCTTCTTTTGGATCACCTTCAGGTCTCCTTTAACTCTATGACTGCATATCCATTCCCCACCGAGACTGAGTGACCGTGTTATGCAGGAATGGATTACAAGTACTACCTATAACTGGATTAAAAAAAGAGAAATCTTATGTTGTGTATAGTTTCTGAGGTCTCCTTATTGCACATACTGGAAGGTGTACAGCAGAGAAAAATGCATCAACAGTGGTCTGTCCTTGAAGAGGTTTGATGGTCCCAATATCTAACAGCTATTTACTTAGCACAAGTCATCTCTTTGTTTTAGAAATTAGGGCATATGGACTGTGCATCTACTCAAAAAAACCTGGTAAAGTTATCTTGCTCCAAGCATCTGCATCAGAAGCAAAAATTGAAATATAAGGTCTATTACTTCTGCTGGATTGTAGGGAAATATCAGTTTGTTACTGTATGGTAACACTATTTTTTAAAAATGTTGGGTTTATATTATTTTATATTATTACTATTGTAAAGGTTGAAGCTTGTTTCTAAACAAATTCTTCAAAAATCTCAGGTTACAGAACATCCTAAAATACTTCTAAAAATATCAAAAAAAGTACCTGGAAATCTCATTGTAATATTCAAAAATTAGTCAGTATAATAACTAAGTTTAAAATATAGCATGGCACGGTTGTTTTTCTCTTTAGGAGTGTGTGCTCAAATACAGGTTCTTCTGTTTTTTAGGATATTATGAAAGAATATCACTTTGCTACCCTTGCATTCACAGCAGTCATTTTCTCTAAAGAATTTCTGCTTTATTCCCTAAAACAAACTTGTATTTATCTTTGATTCTCATGTAAAGTTAATGTTTTTTCATCCATTCTGCTGTTTTGATAAGAAAGAAAAGAACACATGGAAGCATCTCAAATACAGTAGTCTGCAGCATTACATCTTCTATTTTCTGTAAAATGAATGGATTGTCTTTACAAAAAAGCCACTCCTTATCCTCTTGCAAGTGGTGACTTCACTAAAAACCTCATCAAGATTCTCATTCTCTGCAGTAAAAAAATGGGGAAGTAAAGAAATACATCATGCAAAAAGTCACATAATTGTACAATGCAATGCAAGCCTTAGCAGTCAAAAGACAGTTTCCAAGTAATGAGGTAAGAATATTATCTACATTCATGTCTCACCTTGAATCATTTCATTCTGACATATTTCAGTAGCAAACATGTAAACATTATGAAGCAATTCTAAAACCTAAACTGCTGTACATACCTTCACTCAAGTAGCCACATCTTCTGCTTCATAACTTCACTATCGTATTTGTGAACTATACAGTGTGTGCTCAGTTTTCACTCTGATCTTTTCCTAGTTTTAGCTTGGATGTCTTGACACAAACAAGTCCGTGATAAAATAAAACCCACTATAGAACTATGTGAAACATTCAATCCTGATAGTAAAAAATAAAGAAATAACTACTGAAAGATGGTTTTATATCTTCAGATACAGCTAGGGGCAAAGCATGTTCATCAGAATTTTGTAAAAAAAATCTGGATAGCTGCCTGTTGCTTGGATGAAGAACATTCACTGCATACTTGTTCCTCCCACAGACCCCAAGGATGCAAACGGGTACTATGTATATTGTATCATTTTCAACTGGGTTCTAACCCAGAGATATGAATAAAATGCTGTTCATTACACAAAGGGAAAAAGAAGGGGAGGAAGGGGATGGATTAGTTACACAACTCAGAGAGCTGAATTTTTGCATTATTCTTTTTGAGATAAAGCCTGAAGAGGCACATTTTTCAGGAAAATAGAGTCAGGGTGAGAGAAATGGAAGGACCCAGGGTATTCAGCCTTTGTCGCAATGGCTGCTCCAAATTCCTGCAAAATTTCATTTCACTTGCAATCCTTTATTCAGTATTATGCACACACTAAGCTAGGTTCTGAAAGAATAGACATATGTAACATTCTGATGCAAATACAATATTATGATTCTTCTCCATTAGAGGCTAAGATGCCAAGTCCCTGAAAATGACGGCAGTATTCCTTGAGGGAAGAGTAGACTTTTATATGGAATAAGATCCAATATGGATTTTCTTTGTAAAAGTCACCCTGTGATGTTTCCATCAAAGATGGATAAAATATGATTATAACATCTTGAAAGTTTTTACATGTGAACTTAAATCCCAACTGAACCACAAGTCCTAATTCAGGCCCCAATTTCCATACGTACTCCTTACCAAGTCTAAATACTACATTTGCTTCTTTGACCCTTGTGGATGGTTCTTTTTTTTCCTTCTTGTGTGTTATGGAAAGTAAACACAGTAACTCTAATCCCTTACCTTTTTCATTTCCGTTTGCATATTGTGGAGGCTTGTTTTTGTCAATGCTGTTAAAGCTCTGACTTCTCCGATTTAAACTGGAAGCTCCCTGGACTTTGGTACTGCTGCCTGCAGCTGGCACCCTTGAGGGTCCTGGAAGCCTGGAATGGTGAGAAAATCAGTGAGAAATCAGTGAGAAATCTGTTAATCTTATGTAATACAACATATAGCGGAGACAGTGCGCAAATATCAGACCACAATTTTAAACTAACTAAACCAAATGAATTCAGGAAGCAACAACAAACAGGAGGATTCAAATTAGTTAGACTCCACAAGTGAAAACTAAAGCTTATCCTTATGCACACAAAAGGGAAAAAGATGCTTTCCAGAGTCACAAGACACGTAAGAAGATGCTTTGCATTTGCCATTAACATTGCTAAAACAGATTCACCCTAACAAATATTAAAGTGCAATATCAACCTTTATTAACACGTCACTTTGGGAGAGGAAATATTGAAGAAATAGATTAGAAAGCACAGCAATACATAGTTGAGAAATATTTTGTATCTCTTACTCTATTAAATTTTTCACAGTTGTGTTTAGCATAAAAGCTGACTTTTTAGTTATCTTCTTCAGTTATTTTTCAGAAGGCTACTGGCTAAAATACTTCCACCTTACTATTTTAAATGAAAAATATTGAAAATACTTATTTTATCCAGATGATACAGATGCATTTATACCTTTTATTTATAGGTATATAATGTAGACTCTACAGTTCATTTCTTAGTATTTGCTGCCACCATCTGAACCTTACTATGTGGCTATGCTGAGGAAAAAAATGTAGGATCTTGTTCTTTCTGGCATGTGTAAGCCTGCATCTTTTTAAATTTGTTTTGTGCTGTAAGATTCCTAATACATGCCCACTTCAAACCTTCTGAAGCACCTTTGTGGGCACCCCCAGTTCTTTCCAGCTTTGTTATCACTTAGACAAAATTTATTGCTCAAATCAGCCATAGGCTTTTGCCACAGAAGAGCATCTCTCTTCTGTTTCTTGCTTATTGGAATGATTTTAATAATGGCAGTGCAAATTATACCAGAGTTATCAAATTCTGTTAGTTTCACTTTATTATGAAAGAGCAGCATTAGGCGGAACGAAAAAAAAATCACATTACAAAGAAGTACAAAACATTTGACTTTTTCCCCACTTTTTTTGTTTGTTTAATACGCTGGCGTAACAGAAATGTTCAAATAATTTTACTTCCATTTGCAAATATATGTAAACAACTCCCTATTTTCTTTCTTACCAGTTTAAACCTCAGAGAACCAATCCACTGGCTATTTTCATGGCCCATTCTGGCCGCAAGCCTGCCCTGCTTGCTCTGTGCCAAGCCCAGAGCAGGCTGTCTCTGCTCTGCAGCTGTACGCGTGCTAACCTTTACCGTGACCCATGAATTCGAGTGATCTTCTGTTCCCTGAAGAATGCGCTATAACAAACTTAAAAATCCATTTGCTCCTTCTCATTACCCTAATTTGACAGGGAGTAAGAGCCCTGAGACCATTTGTCAAAGGTAATGACAATAGCAATGAAAAGGCATGTGCAACACTAGAAACTCATCTGTTCTGTTAAAATACAAAATAGTTTTGCATATATTCTGTATGCCAGAATTCAAGAATTTGCCACAATAAGCACATTATGCATGAGGTAATTTTCTCTACACACTTTCCAGTTTACCTCATTTGCTGACTTTCTTAATTGAATTCAGGTTTTAAATTGCTCTTGCAGAATCATGTTAAGCAGCTAAGGAAATGCAAAGAAGAGTATAACAACAAAGGGACAAGTCACATACCTCTGAACAGGCTTCGGAAACACTGCCACAGATTTAAAGTATTAGACAACAAGACTGTTAACTTTGACATGTTGAATGTGGACAAGACAGGAGCATCAGCAATAAGGAAAACGAAGACCTATAAATGCAGGTGCAAAGCAACTGGACCATGGTATAGCTCATTGCAAGCTATCACCAGCAACTGACATTGTGTTAGTGTTCTATGCTGCAAAACGCAATCTTTATTGTAGATTATGCAATTTAGAGTTCATTGGTCTCACCAATGAACTGTACAACAAAGCTATAATTAATGAACACATTAATTATTCCCCCCCTCCAAAAGAAAAAGAAGAAGAAGAAAGAAAAGCAAGCTAGAAAAAAGAGTAAGCTTTAGACCTCAGCGTCTTTCTTCTACAATCTGGCTTGTAGATTTTAGTGCTCATGGAAATGACAGACTAAGTGTACTGACAAAATCTGAAACAAGTCAGTTCCTACACACAGCTCTGTCAAATTCACTGCCAAAACAAAGCCTCTCATTCACGGACACTGTGTGCAGGCTACTCTTGATGGAGCAGAAGTCTTGGAAGTCATTCTTTTTTTCTGCTCTATTTTGCTTCTGTTTAAACTTGACCTCATGAACTCAAACTTTCAGGTGGGTTTGCTATATATGCAAAACATCTAGTGGGAACAGGGGTGGACTCCCAAACTTCTTTTCACTCATGACTAAAGTTAGGAATTGAGCCAGAAAGTAAAGAGCACTAAAATCACCAACTAGTCCTTCACATCCAATATTTTACATGCAGAATACAAAGATGCAGGATACATAACAATCAGAAATATTGCTAATATATAGTAGAAATCAGCCAACTGGCCAAAAGCCAATTAATACAAGGCTTTTCTGTGGCAAAGCTCATCATTCCAAAGCTTGCACACAACAAAAATTACACATTGTTTAGTGTCTGCTTAAGTCCAAAGGATAAAATATCAATGGGCATATACTTGCTTGAGTATCACTAACAAGCAATAAATTAGAGATATTTAACTGACCTAGAAGCCTTTTTTTGACTGGTTGCAATTCCACTGTGATTAGACTGAGTTGCATATCTGGCTGTGAGACTGTATGAGAAGAAACAGAGAAATTGAATTAAGGAATTTCTTTGAATATGTCTAGAAAGAACACACTTACCAGCAAACGATGAGATAAAGAATGCAAATCGAACATGGATAGAAAATGCAAATTAACTGGCAACAATATGAAACAATGTAAACATGCATATTTTTATGAGATGCAATGAACAGGTTGAAATAATGGATATTGTTATAAAATGTCTCATTTGCTAGGAATTATCTTATGAATAAGGAAAGCGAGAAAATTTCCACAGTGACTGAATTCCTGAAGTATAGCTCAATTCACACAGAATGTGAACTTTAAAATATTGTGGTTTTTTGGTTTTTTTCCCATGAAAAGCACTAATACAAATACACTCTTACTAGTCTCTCCAGTAACCTGACTGAATTCACAGTAGGGCTGTTAGGAACAGATTTGCTATACCAAATTCAACATGGACTCAGAAAAATTCACATTAAATCAAGGTGACTCTCCTGACAGTAGAGCTATATGGAAAAAGCACCCTGTCACAAATTTTATTACTGTTACAGCACAGGTCGCGTATGTGATGACTCAGGCAATGAATCCAAAGCTGCAGTAAGAAAGTCCTGGCATGTGCTTAGACTCACTTTCAAATTCCATAGGAAAATGCACCTTTGTCTATTAAGGCATTCAAGTAGCATTTCTGCAACAGAAAACATGCTGTGCTGCAGGGCTAAAAACTGTATGTTCCTTTTGACGCCCAACAACCTGGCACTACTACACCGCAAATTACTCCCTCTAATCTTTTAGACATCTGCATAGGGGATATGTCAAATGTATGGCCAAGGTACAGCTTTCTGTCAGGTAATTTCAGTTTCCATGGACAGGTGCATCCTTTGGGATCCACACAGTCTAAGGCTGTAGACAGGTGCCTAAGCCAGGTGCAATCACAATACCAAATTTCTTGAATTATTAAGGAAGTCATGGACAACTGAGAAAGCAGTAACTCTGATAGTCACAGATTTCTTTTGTTTCTCAGAGTTCTGCATCTTCCAGCAATTCTTCTGAATAGCAGCAGAAACCACAGTGCTCTAGTCCCAGCTTTATAGACTGGCAGCCCTTTTAAGAAGCACCTTGTTATGTTGAGTCTACCAGAACAGTGTTAAGCAATTTCTGCCAGTCCAGTGAAGCAGCCAGACCTGAGTGTAAACCAGATGGGAGAAGCTCTCAGGTAAAAAAGGTCTTCCCTTCCTTAGCACTGCAGTGGTGAAAAGGGGCAAGAAGGCAGCACAAACCAAGGGACAACGTGAGACTGGAATGGGACGTGAGACTATTGCTACTTTACTAAATTAAACCCCAGCAAAGGGTTCAGAGCTGCCTCTGTTCCTGCCAATTAAAAATGGCACATTGGCACATGATGAATATAAAAGCAAGAAGAGTACTTCAGTCTTAAGGGGGCAAAAAGGAATCATTCAATATGTAAAAGCAGCATTCAATTCTCTGACATATATCTTTAGAGTAATGCTGACAAATTGCCTTTTTATATGACCATAGCTTCTGGAGATACTATAATATATACTATCACTTAAGTTAATATATTACTTATAATAATATAAAAATAATTTCATTATAATTACACTTTACGTATTTTTATTTACCTACTTTTTAGTAAATTGAATTATATTGCACTTGCAGCTATATTTCTTAATAATGCCTGGACTTATGATGCAAATGTGACATGGGTTGTTTTACTGAACTTGCTACATTTGTGCCTGGCATAATAGCTTTTTATGAGATCTTTCTCTCATGGTTTTTTCCCCAACATATTTAAAATGAAGGGATCTAGGAATGAATAGCTGTTTATCTGTGTTGACTAAAATAAGAAATTTGTCAGAAGAATTGCATGTCAAATAAAACTTTTGTGCATTTATGCTGTAAAAGGTGGAATGATACACAGTACAATCAACACAAAGTAAGACGGGAAAAAAGAGGGAATAGGTTGCAGTGCCTTAGTGTATCATAGCACTTCTACCTCAAACAACACATTCCAGAGTAAATTGAAAGATCAAAATCCTTCACCTCAGTGTTCATAAGCTAGCCCACATTTAATGTACTTTATTGCTTTTAATAGCAATAAATACATAAAATACCTATCTGGTAATGCTTGCTAGAATGCTTCCCTTCTGTGCCTGTTACTTGGGACTCCATCCACTAGTAAATTCATGAAACATCAGCCTATTGACTACTTTCAAACTTTCCAAACAGGCTTGAAAGGCATTGATGAAAGTGTCAATGTCAGTAAAACATGATTTGTAAAGAATGATTTCCACTATGACTGACTAAATTTATTTTCCAAAGTAATGTAACAAAAGAAAGGCAAGAAGAGAATTTAACCACTCATAAAGCAGGTGCATCAAATTCTTAATGACTTTAGGTTTTTCTTGTCATTTAGTTCTGAATGTGCTGAGCCCATGAAAGCTTTGCATGCATGCATTCCCCAGCTGATGGCCTCACTTCTATGGATGTGAACTGCAAAGCTGTTTCAGACTAGACTTTAGCCTAGCCACTCTTCTAAATGTATAAACAAATATTTACCTACTGCCCTCTATCCTACCAGATAATTGTCTGTGGTAGTATCTATCACTCAGAAAAATAAATCTGTTTTCATTTCAAACCTTAAAACAGTTATTTTTAATGCTTACAAATCCACATTATATAGTAAATATGTATCTGGAATAAAGCAGTAAATGTATCTTAACATATCAGACAGTACCAGTTTAATGCTGCAGCATTCAGGGCAAGGAAGGATTTACTTGTCAAAGGGCTGGAAAGGGGGTTTTGAAGTCCTCTGGTCCTCAGCTGTCTACTACCAAGACCCTTTCCATTGTCGTAATACTCATATCAGCAATCATCTACACCATGTACACAGGACCAGACATTATGCTTAGCTCTCCTCTGCCAAATAACACCTAGGGGAAGTGAAATAAATTCTGTCCAAAACAGGTAACATGGCATATAGGCATCTGATACCAAATCCTTAGAAATAATCTGGACTCTGCAAAAATAATATGGACTCTGTCTTCCAGGTGGAAGTCATCAATATTTTGTCTTACAAACCAGGGAAACACTAGTCAACACAGCAGATATGAAATGGGACAATTGGGAAATTTCTTTTGCTGTGAGAAAATGGAATAAACATCCTGAGACTGCCCAGAAAGGCAGTTCAGCACAGAGGTAGCTGAGGAAGTCTCAAGAAGAAAGGACAGAGGTGTTGCGGACCCCGAGGTGCTGATGGAGAACACCAGGTCTGTATTGTGCTGACTGGCTGCAGGACCTGGGGCTGTGCACGGCTCCACGTGGCTGTGCAGCACAGTCAGCTGCACTGGGGACCTATGCACCATGTTCCATCAGGATGGGGAACTGACAGAGGTCATTCATTTGCAGGCGTGACACAGTTACAAAACAGTCCTAAAAGGTGTAGAGGAGACTTGGAAGTCAATATAGCCTCCAATATTAAATGACTTTCTGTGGAACTTAGGTTTTAGTGGTGGACTTGGCCGTGCTGGGTTAGCAGTTGGACTTGTGAACTTAGAGGTCTTTTCCAACCTAAATCATTCTATGATTCTATGAAGAAGGAAGGCAACAGATTGTTTGAGACAGGACTAAACCACCAGAGACTCAATCTTGTTACCATACAATATGTCAGAAAAGAAGCCACTTGATAGTGGGTTAACACATAAAGCTGAAGGATGATGCGTCTATAAACCTGAAAAGAGCATGAATCAGGCCAAAAATATTTTAACCTCCGTCTTCAAAAAGTAACCCATGCAGTGACACCCTGAATATCATATACTTTTTATTAAGTCTTCCAAAGGATCAAAAGGATCATGTTACATCACACTGTCATTTTCCTATAATGTTAAGAGTCACATGGCAGTTCTAAAATGCCAGCTATGCACTACGTTAAAATTTAAAAAAGGCAAAGGGTTTTGTAGCTTATAATCTAACTCTTCCTTCCTTACTGACATACTTGAATTTTAATATGCTGTTGATCATATAGAGTGCATTTAGTCTCTAGTGTGAACGCACTCCAGAGCTGTTCAAGACTTTTGTATTAGAACAATTCTCTGAAAAATGCCTAGTTCAAAAATAATGCTTTTTCAATGTAAAAATTTGCCACGAAGGTCTTAGTTGCCCTGTGCACCTTTTTTTCTTTTTAATTTTTTTTTCTTAAATAAGCTATTTTGCTACTCATCATCCTACTGGTTGAAAAGCAGAGGAGGTAACATTCTAAGGTATACATGATTCCAAATTCCAAGTGTGCTTGAAAGATGTCATGGGAAACAAGTTTCCAAGCCCTCACCATACCAAACAGTCTGGGCAGGTAGAAGATCCCTCATTCCCCAAACGTACTTTCAAGGAACACTGAGGAAGAACTTGATCTTCTGTACAATCAATATTTTTCAGACATTTCTCTTCCCTTTTTATCCCAGTCTTGGTGAATTAATATATGGGCATAACTACATGTATGTATCTATAGATCTACATATACCTATACCTGTATGTATTTATTTATTTATAAATAAACAAACATTTAACATTTTTAAAAATGTTATTTATGAATGTGTATTTTATAGATAGAAGTATATTATCTGTATATATCTAACAAATAAATACACTTATTTTTTTTCATTCACAAGAGGAAATGTCTATGGCTCAGGCAGTTCTAGCTCATACCCTGTCATCTGTTCTAAATTATTTGGACATTCCTCCTTTCCGCCCTTTGAACTTCTGGCATCTTATTCAAGCAGTCTGTCTCCAAATGATTCATGCTTGAAGGTACAAGTAAAATTACGTTTTCCATGTTTTCCTATTGCTCACAACTCATAAACCAAAATGTAGATTACCCAGTTTTGCATCAGTATTTATGTTCCTGCAGAATACAGAGACTTTTAATAAGAATGAATCATCTGCCATGGTGATCATAGCTTTCCTGCTTTGGTCCAAGTATTGTTGTATAGATATTTTGTGGAATTTAATGAAGGAGTACATGAATCACTACATTAAAGAAACAAAATGGATATCTAGCAGTAACTGTGGGTTGTGGTTTAGGACACTGCACTACTCTGCTACTGTGCTTAACCTAACCTGTGGCACACCTAAAATGCCATCTTTTAAACCTTATTATTTTTCTCGGAACAAATTGGACAAGTGGATAACAGTGTGCTCTCAGAACTAGGATTAGGCCCTTAGGGACCAATTGTCCCATTCTATGACCTTATCTCCATACCATTTATGATCTTATACTAGAACAAAAGTATATCAGAGTACCTGAACAGAATCGTATGTCACCTTTATACTTCACAGTTTGACACAATAAAACTGTAATAAAGTTTTTTTCCTAGAGGGAATGGAAACGGAGGTGACAGAAATGCTGATGCTTTTACTTCTTCAAATCTATGCTAATTATTTCTTGAATATTTTGCGTAGATTTCCAGAAAGTCCACATTTGTAACTCATCCTAATGTAGCGTTGGGATTGCTACAAACCCACATTAGTCAAAAAATAATCACACGGTTTCTATTGACAGTAGTAAAATACATTTTGTAAGCATTTTGTGTGGTTTCTCCATTGACTTTAAAATGGTAAAGTGCTTTGTAATATGAAGAAAATATAGAAGATTCTACCAGCAGTTCACCTATTTTCCTTTACGTATTTTTAAAACGAAAACAAAGTCTCGTAAGTATGGTAGATTATAAATATAAAAAACCCTTTTCTTTTCACTTCTATTTAATCTATTTTCCTCAGGCAATGATTGCCAAACAGCACTGCCTATGCTTCTTTGAAATTTATATGGATTTTTATTTTGGAGTTTTCTTGGTAAATGAAAAGAGAAAGTCATCTCTGCCACAGCAGCTTCCAACTGTAATGTTATTTCATTAACTGACACCTGGAAAACCACAATATGTAGAATATCAAACCTGTGGCATAGTCTGTGAAAATAGTAAGATATAATAGATGATATAAAGGACTGACAGAAGCAAAGAAAGTAACAGTACAAATATAAAACTATGACTTAAATGTAAAACTTCAAGGAAAAGACTGGGCCACACATTGCTATCAAGGAATTTATTAAGGAATAAATAGGAACAAAGAACGTTTTGCTTCATAATAGGTAAAAAAGGAATCATCTGACAGAAAAGAAAAAAAAGAACAAAGACTGCATTAATTTAATATGGCTACCCTTGCATTTTAGATGTGTTGAAATTTCATTTGCCATATACAAATAATTATAAGCAACTGCCGATGTTCACAAGACATCAGAATTAAATTAGTAGCAGGTCTGGGAAAATATATAAGTGTATGGACAGTTGCACCAGATTTCATTTTTCAGAGAATGAGAAGATCTAATGAATATCAGTAGAGAGTGAGGGTAGAGCAACAAAGAATGTCTGAAGGTAAAATAACTTCATTATAAAGCTTCTATTCCTTCAAATGGAAATATATAAAATCTTGGATTCAAGTGCTACAAGGATGAAGAGAACATCCCATTAAATTCTACATGATCAGGATTAGACACAGTGAAAATTATGGTCAACGTGCATCAAAACTGACCTATAAAAAGTAATGAGTGGCAAGGGTGACACAAGCCAGACAATGAGAATATCTGAAATGTACAAAATGAAAATTGCCACTAAACTGATTTAAAAGACTCTTTAGAAAAGTGCAAGAAGAGATGATGAGAAAAGATGACAGTTGCATTTTGAACTGCAAACAGCAGAAGGAGCAGAGAAAAATATTGTTCTTGAGCAGAGGTAATTTATAAACAGAAGAAATCAGGGTAACTACATGTCACAGGTTCCTAAAGGAGGTGTTCAGACCTACGTCAGATACTTTGCAAAGAGAAAAAAACTGTGTGCAACAAACAAAGGGAGTTACCAATCAGTAAAGGACAAGTTAGAAAGATCCAGCCCACAGAAATATGTAAGAAGGTAAAAGATACAAGCAGCTTATGAAGGATTGGTAGTGAAATGGTCAAATAGGGGATGAACAGTTTAAAAAAATCTGAAACACTATTAAGAGACTAAAAATGCTTTTTAATTTACATTTTCTATTTTCTCTCGAGGCTTGCTATAGTCTGGTAGAGTGGCATATTTTAACTATAGAAAAGACCAATTACTTTACAACCTGAATGTCACTTTGAAACACCCTTTCCCACATAATTTTAAGCTTAGGAAATATTAGATTCCTTCTTAGAGAGGATGGGTTACATGGAAGAAGTATATGAAAATACGTTCTTGCTACTGCTTTGTTCTATCTTTTCTGTGTCAAGTTTATTAGACAGGTTAGCCATTTGCCACTGAGACACAATAAATGCTTTATTTACTTGGACTTCAGGACAAATATGATGAAAGAACTTCCTTTCTGAAGTTTCTGTGATTTGGAACCTTGAGGACTGTAATGATTGCATCTTTGGGGAGTAGAACAAAATGGGGCCAGAGCTGATTCACAAGGTAAAAGGTTAAAATAAAATTAAATATCTAAGGGCCATTTGAAGGTCAGCTTCCTGCAGATCCTGGAACAATCACATTAAGCAACTCATTCTACATTAATGCAGACATATATGAATACATCAGATTAGATTAATAGCTGATTGTTTGCTTAGACCCTTACTAGCAAACAGAGAACAGAAAGAAAAAATAAATATTTTTCTAATTTTTCTTCTCTTCAGAATCAGTGATTTGATAATGATTCCACAGTGGGAAAAGCAGGAACTACCTACCCGTTTCCCTTCACCAAAACCAAGTGACTAGCAATGGCAAGAGCTAAGGACAGCAAAGGGACTTGGTTGACCACTTTCCTATATATTGACCAAGAAACACACACAACTATGTACACCTTCCATTTTCCAGCCTATGTCAGTGCACTGCACTTGGTGTAGACTGCTGTAACCATATTTTAAACCTTAACAATATTTAAATGAAGGCCATTTTCTAAGCAGAGCGATGCAATCAAGACTGCTATGCAGATTACCACTATTCTGACATGGATCTATTTCAATTCATGATTATAACCACTACATTTTCATTACTGTATTTCACACAGCACAAGCTCTGCGTCCAATATGCTTAATTTCTTCCCTAGTACTTCTGAGCCGCAGGCAACACGAAACCTTGCTCCTTGCAGTAGTTATATATGCAACTGCCTGTAGAAATCAGCTACCTAACTTTGTTTATATGCCCAGGAAAACCAGGGTGCACTTTTAATATAACAAATTTAACAAAATCCATCTGGACCTCAAGCTGTGCTCATCATTCCTGTACGTGATAAAATAGTTTGTCTGTCTAGGGGAATTTTTATGACAGCTTACTGAAACCAGTTACCGTCTAATCTGTAAATGAGACAGAACTTCTTTCATCCACATATGTTTTCTCTTAGTATCTGGGTGGCTGAAAGATCATCACCACAGATGTATTGCTCTGATAATGGAATCCACTACCAAAGTGAAGCATAAAAATACAATGTAGCTATTGTTGTCATCTATCTGTACTGACAGATATAAATAGGGCCACCAGCACTGTATTTTTTTAAATAAATCTCAGAGCTGCAATAAAGTAATAAGGAAAGAGTGAAGTGCCAACTTTAGATTTTGAAATATTCAATTCCCACAGTTAGTCATGGAAGAACATAGGAAATTTTAGGGTAAAAAGACATCAAAAACTATTCTTTGCCTTTGGTTAGTATTTATTTACCGCAGTTTTTTTCACTAATAGTCTAATAATTCCAGAGTTTTAGAATTACTGGTACAAAACTATGATCTTCCATAAAGAGAGTAAGCTTTTTGCAAGGCAATTTCACTTACCATGAATCAACTTCCTTCCTTACGTCTACATTTAATTTGAAATGTTGCTGTTGGCTTTAGGACTAGACAGGCCAATGATACTCTTTCACAGGAAGAATCTTGCTACCCTTCTGTATGCATAGTTTTCACAGTTCTGATGTTGGTCAGAAAGAGCTTACATGGGAGTAGGAATGTTAGAGTATTGCCAACTGACCAATTTTGTATAAATTTGTAAGGAGTCTGTGAAAGGAGATTCATTAACCTCCCATTCAAACTTTGCACTTAGGAAAGAGAGATTCCTCCAGAAACTGGTTTAATTACATTCCTGGTTTGTGTTGTCTCCTAGTCACACAAGGACAACTAGCCTCCTGAATTCCCCATTTCTGCACAAATTTAATCCATCCAGTCTTGTGATATTCTGATTATAACCTTCCTCTGGGGCTTCTGTTTGCTTACCTTTGCAAAACAACCTGTGTATGAAACCTTTAGAGTCTTAATATAATTTAGTGCCTGTTTCGGTTTTTGTTGATAAAGGCCTCAAACACTGTATAAAGCAGCTTGTCTTCAGTGGCATGTGGAAGCGTTCAGACACAGTAATAATCACAGATATTGATCATTACTGCGGAAATTACATCATAACTTGGAAATGGGGATAAGTACCATCACCATCATCACCACCAGCAGGACCAGTCTTAAATTAGGAGAGTGAGATGCTAGCTCTGCACACACAAAACCAAAACTTTTTTGGTCTTCGGCAGGGCTTGAATGCTACAACCTCTGTAATGTGACCATCTTCAGTGTGACTTCTCACAGGTCATTTCCCTCTCCCATGTATAATCTGTATTTCTCTTGAAAAAAGTGAAGGGCATCACCTTTTCATATTAGTTTAATAAAGAAAATACAACAGCCTTTTACCTTCTAGGAAATAAAGTTGAAATTACACAATAGGTTTAGGATACATTAGCTGGAAGCAATGAAGAAGGTAACTTTTCTTGTAGAATATTCTACCCTAAAATGACCTCAGTTATTAATTGAAACTAAGATGTAGTTTCAAATACTTAAAGTACAACATGACATATGATTGATTATTAAAGATTTAAAAAAATGTATAAAGTCTATAAAAAGCACCCACCATTTTCAGCGTATGTAGTTTGCTTTTGCTTACATGTATGCACACATACAAGCACATGGATATCAAATGCACTTAAATGTACACAGTGCATTAAAAAGACATCTTTATTTCTCAGGTGTCTAGCAAAGTAAATATGTGTGAATTTTCCAGTAAAATAAAATACCCATGGTGTAAGAAGATGATTTTCACAATATCCTTGAAAATTTACTCAAATTAGAATTTTGGCATTACCAAAAAAAGATCAATGTCCCATTCACATGTTATCAGCTACGTTCATTATCTGTCTTTTGAAAAAGTAGTAAGATAATTTTTCTTGTTCCTTTCAAAAACCTGAAAGAACTATTTCTAGGTAATAAAAGACCGCAGGTGAATTTAATGGAAACTACTCTCTGTTATGTGCATTTGCCATATATTTTTTCCAAAATACACACCATAAAGGATTTTTTGCCTTAAGGCTTCTGCATACCAAACCCTTCCACAGTTATGTTACAAATGTTAGAAAACACAAAGAATCGAGAATTTTTAAAAACATTCAACACTGTAATGAAAAAGGCATACCTCCACAAAAAATGTGTAGTAATAAATAGCCATAAAGATTAACATTCACTATGAAAGGATAAAAGAGCTTGTTTAGCACTTCAGAAAAAAAAGTAGAATTACTACATTTTTGATTGATAGCAGTTAGATTATCCACTGAGTTAATAATTTCATATGGACAGTGTGAAGAATGTACATTAATATATTTCAGATTTTATCACTTTCTGAAATTCTCCATACAGTGAAATGTGTAGGTTTCAGTATCTGAAGGAAACTACATTTTGCCAAAAATATCTCAAGTGTCCCATAAAGCAGTCATGTGAGCTCCTCAGGACTTTCTAAGTCATGAGCTTCCCCCAGCTCAGTTATGTTGGTTGCTTTTGTAATTGTTTCTGAGACACACCTGACATGAAAGCAACCATAGAAATCAATTTGAGGAATCATGTAAGCTACCTGTCCACATTTCAAGTAGTAAAAAGTGGGCAAGAGGCAAGATGAATCTCACCAAAGCCATCTTTTCTTTTTTAATTCATATTTTGGCTCCTTTCTAAAAAGAAGCTTTTATTTACTCATTAGCAACTTTAAACTAGAAAGGTGTTTGGTAAATATTTTTAAATAATTTTGCAAATTATTTGGGGGGAAAAATGAGTTAAATGACTACTATGAAAAGAAGTGTTGGAACGTCCACCACAGAGAATTCACAATCAGTGTATGTTTATATACACGTCCACCTATTTATGGAAAACTTTTCACATGTAGTCATTTTTCTTAGGAGGGGAAATAATATTTTATGTTGATTTCTTTATGTTACTTCAAAACAGTGACAAATGAAAAAAAAAAAATACTATTGATAAACAGTTGTATTTTTGTTTCTAAGTTCCAGAGCTCCTTGTTTTGATAGCCACTCATACTATATATATTTATAGTTGAAGACAGAAACTTTTCATATAGGAGAAAGTTTTTTATAGGCACCTTTCTTTTTCCTTAAAGACTTAAATGAAAAATATATGGATAGAAGAAACCACACTTCCTCAGGCAATACAGAAGTTTTAAGCAACAAGTGTCAAACTTCTCTGTATGTCAAAGCAAACAGAAAAAATCTTGCCTTCAGTTTACATATAAGAAATAAGAGAGATGGCATCAATCTTGGTCTAGTATTTTTTTACATAGAAATATTTTACATCTGAAACCTAGCTATGAACAGAAATTTAATCAAAGAATTAAATTATTTTAAACTCCGAGATTAAAGTGGAAGACTTAAAGCACATTGATGGAAGTAGAAATTTTTTACACCAGCCTTACATGTCACTGTACAAAATCACAAATGTGGAGGATCTAGGACATGGAATAATTGCCTTTCTTCTTAATGATGCATGTTTTAACACAGCAAGATAGAAGAGGAGAAGAAAGTGCAGAAGGACCATGAGATCTCAGGGAATTATAATGGAAAGTTTAATAAAAGATCCATCACCTCTTTGCCTACCATGTGCAATCACTGTCGTCCAAATAGTAAAAAAAACTGCTTTATCCAGGCTCTATTAGACAAATCCTTGCAATAGTCACAATGTAAAAAGGAACACTGTAATTTTTTTTTTTTGTTATTAAAAATTCAGCATGGGTAAAATTATAAAATCAGGATACGTTTCAGTACTTTCACTAAATTAAAAACAAAAAACAGTAACCAAAGGTATTTACAGGAAGCTGGTAAAGCTCTTAATTCCCCTGATTAAAGCTGTGAACACTTAATTAGATATTATTGCCTCTCATGCAGTATTAAATATCCTTCATAAAGCAGAAATTCAGCTTTGGAAAATGGTGAGAATGGTCAGACTCTTCTAGGACCCCACCATAATTTCCTAGATTACATGTTAATAGTATACTTCACAGGGGAAGCCTTCAAAGACATTAATTTTCAGCAGCAGAGAAAATAAAAGCATTTCACTTCATAAAGCCCCAGCCAAACACGTGTATCATAATTTTTGCATCAAATGAGGTAATTAAATTGCTATTAGCAACACTTTCCTCCAAAACATATTTTTAAAACATTTCTAGTTCCAAAATATAGATTTCTATCGGGCTGAAATGTTAAAGCTTTGTCAATTGAAGAAAAATATACTTATTATACACATGAAAGTGCAATTTATATAGGAATGGACTTAAGAGCCAGAATCTCAATATATTACTCTGATACTTTTAATCCAGTCTAGATCATTGACTTACCACATTCTAGAAATACGGTTGTTCAGTGATTCCACAAAAATGTTTTAAATAAGGATATAAAAAATGGAACAAGTACTGAACTCAACAAAGCAATAGACAAAACTCTTCATGAAGCTCTACAACTGACTTTTTTTTTAACTTCCCCAATAAAATGGCCCAATCTTTATACAAAATTTTGTCTTTTTCGAACCGAAAAATAGAAAGCTTTTACACCTGAGAAAGATAACTTTTTAACCTACCTTGACTGCATATCTTGGTGTGTTTTGGACTGGCTGATTTCAGCTGGATTTGAAGGGACTTGCTGTTGTAGCTCCACCAAAGACTGGTAATACTGTTGCTGATGATGTTGCTGCTGTTTGTACCGAGACAAACTGAAAAACAGCCCTAAAATGGCTTTCAAATTTCCATTCCTTATTTCTATTTAAAAAAAAAAGAAAGCAAAAAGGAAGTGAAAGCACTTTGGGTTTAGACTGCAGTTTTGTAGAAGTCATACAAATATATGTCTGTACATATCAATATTTCTGTACATGTTTATGTCTTGTATCTCTTCATTTACCTGTAATGTCAGAGACATTTTAGGTGTCACTGATAATTTATTCTTTATTATAATTTTTGGCTTTTTATGTGTCAGTGTTGCAATAAACACCTATCTCTACAATTCCTTCATGATGGACTCATCATTTGCATAGTCATAAACAAGAGTATATCCAACCTTAAATAAAACACATAATCTGAAATGAATACTCCTGTCCCAACAAAGTACAAATATTCTAATTAAGGAAAAGCTCATTCAGAAAAATCTGAATTCCTTCTGGTCTTAAATATACAACCCTTCAAACCTCATGACTTTAAATTACTCTTTGCTTTTGGGGCAAATTCTGTGCACACTGGTAATAAACAGTGAGTTCTGGAAAAACTGAAAAGACTGTATGGTAATGGTTCTTGTCAGTGAGCACATATCCATTCTAAGAGATGTGCAGGAAACATGAGAGAAGAAAATAAATGGAAGATTGTTTTTAAAAAAGGTGACTGTAATGCTCATGATTATATCTTTGAACTTTCAAATGACAGGATTTTATACCTTTCTATTTTATACTGCTGTTACTGATAATGAAGACAAGAACTACAGCTTTGACAAGGCTGAACAGCTACCTGAATACAATTCTGGTGAACCCCGGTAGCATCCCTAGGTCTCCCATTACTTTTTAAACTTTTGCACAGCCTGAGATGAAGATTTTATAAGGATATTATTTGCTGATAAAGGATTTCAGTGTCAAAAAAAGAAACCTCAGAAGACTTTAATGAAATTATCTGCAGCATGTAGGTCTGTTCATAACCTCATTAGTAATTTTCTTTGGCACCAAACATCTTGTGAAAGGTTTTTATTAGACCTATAGACTATTAACCTGACACGCAATGCCATAGCCTTTGTGCCTTCCCTGCAAATCAAAACACTGAGCTGTGTGTGCTACACAGCTTTCCTAGGCAAATTTTCAAGTTGAATTTAAACAAAATTACTGTCATTTTCATGTCTATTAAACCATATTAATTTTCTTTAAATAGGATTAGGTGAAATGTTAATACATATATTAAGGCCAGCAAACACTGGAGCTTTTATGCTCACAACCTGTTCTTCAAAAGCAAAACCAATCCTGGACACTGGAATACACTTTTCAAAATGTAAATTTGTTCTAAGCAGCCATACTTATACGTCTTCCCTGTGAAGATGCTGCAGGATCTTTGATTAGCAATGAGACCATGAGAGATATGCAGAACTTTCCCAGAACAAAGTAGACTCTTTAGGCAACTATGACTAGTTGGTTTGCATGTTGGTTTCAAGGAAGATCACTGTCAAGGAATACAGAAAATTTGTATTTAAAATTATCCTAAAAACACCCCAAAACCACGTAACTATCCATTTTAAAGTGATTCTGATTTGCGAAGACAGTCGAGACATGAAACCAGTTTATTTATTCTTATCATTTTGCATCGCTTAATGCTCAGAGGAAGAATCCTTTGTTAAATCCCTCAACATTTTTTAATCTTAAAATTTTTCTCTTTTTGTGTTAATATATTTTTTACTATTCTTAGAGAAGGATGCTATCAGTAACTTTTTCTTTCCTACTTTTAATAAAGTTAGAAGATTTCTCACAAGCAAAAAGCCCAGAAACATCTAATGTGTACTAAACATATACTCGAAAATTGAAGGTATTTTCTTTCTTTGCAGCAAACGGATAATTATTTATCAACTGGGCTCTCAAACAGAGATTTGGCAGTCAAGATTTGAAAATTAGTTTTTTTTCTAGACCTCTTTGCTCAATTGTCAAAATGAAGTCATAAACGGGTTGTGAACTCTTTGAAACTTGTTAAGCTTATGGTTTATTGTTCCACAACCCTTCTGGTCATTAATAAATGACCTGGTAGTAACAAGACACATTTACCAAAGCTTTTTACAAGAAACTCAATTTCTTCCCCCCTAAGAAACTGTAATATTCAGGATTATATATAGTAAAAATGGCATATTTAAGGAAATCAGCCTTCTGCAGTACTTTGAAGAATATCATTATGAAGATAGTGATGGATTTACTCCAGATTCATGACCAACTGCGTAACAGCAGAATTAATTTTAATCTTAATTCAGCACTAAATGTTAAAATTCGTTTTTGAAGAATAATGAGCAATTTAAATCATAGTCCTTGCATTTAGTCCTATGTAGTAGTATTGCTTTTAGTAGTATATGAACTTAAAATGACACAATTGAAGATTATATCCTATTAAAATTATTTTCCAAAGCAAAAGAAAGGTAGGAATAAAGGCATTACAGAATGCACACAGATTCTGATTTAAAAAAGTACTGAAAAAGTGTCATGTACCACATCAAGGTATTAAAGAATGATGAGTATCTTCATAAAATAAATTCATGCTATTCACACATTTAATTCATACTTAATATGAAAGTAAAAATAGGTTGCTCTAGAAATTCTGGTTCTAAATAGCTTTGAGGTGAATGATAGCATGCAAACTTTCAGTATTCTCTTGCAACAAGATATCTACACACAAAGGTTCTCTAAATCGCTTAAGGAGCTTTTCAGAATTTGACAATCAAGGTGAATAGATACTATAGATCTGTGAATGGTTTGTCTTGCATGTTTAAATCCTAGATAGGTTCAGATGGTGAAAGATAGAAATTCTGAGTTAATTTAAAAATCAAGTAGTGGTTAGCATTCCAAATTTTTTCTCCATGAATCTTCTAGCTTTCAACCGAAATTATCATCTCTGGAAAAAAAAAGAATTCCTTCCAGCTTTTAGTTGTATTACAACCAGAATAAAAATACCAGGTTGCATCTCTGGACCTGTTACCTTCAGATGCCATAGAGGTCAAAGGGATTTTGAAGGTGCACAGCACCTTGCAGAACTACTTAACTTGCTGCAGGACAAAGACACATATATTTTATTAATTCAGTTGCCTCTTACATGAACAAGGCAATATTACATAATAATTAAGACAACTGGTATTTTTAATGGTTTTGCTTATTATATTTATTAATTTAGTTGCAACCACATTGGGCAACCACTTAAGGTGACTAATACAGCAGAATAACTGAAGCAGCAAAACCATTCACTCTTTCACTTAATAGGCGACATCAAAGGAATACTGTAATTTTCAGACTCATCCAGACAGTATTAATACTAATAATAAATGTGCTGAAACAAATAGTCTTGCCTGGGTTTATTTAACTGAGCAAGATTCTTATGGTTTTGTTTGCTGTTTTGAATCAAATACATGAACAAGTTAAAAAAAAAAAAGTATGCTCAGGAAGTTCTGTGCCTATCTAATATTGTGGAGGTTACATGAAAAGATTAATACCACTGAAAAAATATTGTTTTAAAACATCGCCTCAAGCGTCATAAACATTGCATTGGTTCAATTTCAAGGGAAAATTAAAAGGAAACTCTCACTTGTTATCACTAATCTATATTTGCATGCTGTTCAAGACAGCTGGAGCCTGGTATTTAGGTGCAAGTGATTTGTCTTAAGAAACTTAACTTTCAGAAGAAAATCTTGTTATTTGTTCTGATGATTTGTTTCTCTTACCTTCTGCAGAAAGACCTTGGACATTTACGCCTCTGGCTGCCAGAAAGCTAAGGCAGACATCAACATTCTCAATCTGCAACATGAATAGAAATAACAAGCAGGGTAAGACTATTTGACAAAACATAGAAATGTTGAGAGAGGGGAAAAAGAACCCCAAAACTGCCCAGGAATGGATACTTTACATTCATTGCATACTACAGCCCTTTACTGAAGTTTAGCAAGAATGATTACTGCTAATTAGGGAATCGAGATAAAGCTTTCATTGTCCGCTTTGGTGCTTAAAAACAATTCACAAATGCTCAATCCAGAATGGCATGCTGGCAACTCAACAACCCACCTAGTTAACATAAAACTGGATTTTGTATGCTACAAACAAGCAGTAGTGAAAGCACCCGTAGAGAATTAGACATTGAGTATATGTCTGGACATGTGAGCAGCTGAGTTTACTAAAAAATGTAAGCAAAAACCTCCAACGATGTAAGCAGAGGTATTTGCTTGGGATGATGTAGAATTCTGTGAAAATGATATCACTTTCATTAGTAGTTATTCCTCTAATTTCTTTCTTTCAATCTTACAGTAAATAAATTTTATTTTTTTATTGTTTATGCCCCTCAGAAGAGTTCTTGCTTAGTAAAGAACATGGTGCTGGCTTCTCTTGGTAATTTAGAAGAAATCTACAGTTACCACTGAGAACTTTAGGAACTAAAAGGTTCTTGAGTCACCATCCTCAGCTGATTATCCCAGTCTTTGCAGGACCTCTGAAGGAATAATCAGCTATAATTGTAAAAATTACTCTTTGTCTATAAATATGCTGCTATGAAAACAGAAAAATTATGTATAGAGAGGTGTAATGTTTCAAGTGGCTTCAACAGGTTTGATTTTAAAATATTTTTTCAGATTGATGCATTTATTTCAAAGCAATTGGAACCACAATAATAAAACAAGATTTTAGCAATATATTTAAAATACCTAATGCCATTGGAGAACATCAAGTAAAGAATATTCAACACTAAAAACATAAAGCTGCAGTAGCTCAGGTCCATGCAGTTATTTTATTTGAATGTTTACACATTTGACATTGTCTCATGGTAGTGGTTTTCAACCCTCAAAACATAAGGGGTAAATTCATTCCTTGAATGAAAACTACTTGATCCTTGGCAGTATCTTTTCTGGCCTAGGAAAGTCTTTGACTACTGTCATCTCTGTCTACTGGAGTTCTGCCATTGTTCTCCGGAAATGGTAGTAGCTAAAAGGATATAGATATTCTTTTTACTACTGCCCCTAGAAATATGTATTATGAGTCTACAGACTGTCTTGATCCATAGGTACAAATGTATAAACTTACAAATACCTGAAAAATATTTAGATATGCTCTTCAAGGACAATAAAGGACAATACACTACTAAACACATTTTTAGAAGTCTTTCCAAACCTTGATTTCAAGGGCATGTTAACATTTACAGTGAATAATAAACAATCTCTTTACTGAATCAATTACAGAAGAAAACCAAAACTCAAAGTCTGCAGTTAAACTAATGAAATTTACTAAAATTTGGGGTCTACTATAAAGTTTTCCTAAATCAGTTTGGTGGGTGTCACCAATTTTCACATCTTAGAATGTGGAATAACCATCCTAAAATGAATGAGATTACTCCAGCTCTAGCCACGCACAGTGCCTGCAGCAACCCAGGTGTTAACTGTCATTTTCTTAAAAGTTTATGTAGTTTTACACCACAAAAAAACCCCAAATTAACTAGGTAATTTTGGTAGACATAAAGACATGACGCAGCTAAATCAGTTGCAAGTTGGCTGCAGCTAAAATAGGAAGATTTGATTCTTCCTCACCTCCTCTTCCTCCCAGTGTGAGGGCCCTGCTGCTGCTGGGCTTCAGTGCTTCTCTGAGCACACCAGGAGCTGGCTCTGTGCAGAGAACTCATCCAGCAAAAAGGCAAAGGGATTTCAGTCATTCCAGTTCCCCGTGCAGCCAGACAAGCACAGGAGCCAGCAGCGGCGAGGGCGTGTCCCAGCCTGAGTAAAGTGTGGTTTGGGAGTGGAAAGGGGAGGCGGGAAGGAGCGACAAGGTGGATTGTGCCACTCCTGGTGGCAATGGCAAGGCACTGGGCTGGCTCAGTCCTGACCTCCAACTAAACCCCTGCATCAGTTGAGAAAATAGTACGCATGAACAGAATATTTCTACTCAACCTTTAAACAATGTCAAGTACCTAAGAAAAAACTTCAAACTGAAATTTTTCTGCCCTGAAGAATTGAAAAGAAATGAAGATTTGTTGGGCTATTAGCTGTATAATTCATTGTGTCTTTGGAATTTCAAATCAACCATAATGCAGTATCAATCACTTCAAAGATGGGAAAATCTGCTCTATAATTTACTGGAAGCCAAAGGTAGGGAAAAAAAAGAAAAAAAAAGAAAGACAAATCAGTACAGTACATCAGTATCACCCATCTTCAAATAACTGGAACAGTATTTCCCAACACATATTCTAGTTTAATCAGGTAATTTTTGATAATGGGCATGTCCCCTCTGCAGTAGTTCAGGTGACCACAGATATAATAAAAACCTAGTTCACTGGAAGAATATTTAAGCCCTAATGTGAAAACATCCCAGTATCTATCTGCAATACCAAATAATAAGCCCAATACCTAAATCTCCACATATGTTTAGTGAGAAATATCCTATAGAAATAGCAACTGGTTACTTTACGTGTCTACTTTTACAGTGTGTGGCTTTGAAGTCATGTCTCTTAAACTCTCAGAAAAAAACTAATCATTACCACTAACACCAATGACTCAGTATGCTGTTGAACTACAAAGCAAATTCTGTTTGGCTTCAGAGTTCACCAAGAGGAGTGTAATAGAAGCCCTGAGTCCAAAGTCACCCTTTTGGTAGGGGTGTATGAAGCAATAGCAGTGTCCAACTTTCAGACAATAGACTGGGGTTGCACTGTTAGCCTTATAATAAAGTCTTGTTTTGACTTGTGAATTGAGCAAGTTTGGTGTGGCAACTCACAGGCCCATAATACTCTGAAAATGTCAGAAAACAACTCTTGCAGTCAGCTTCCTGATAATAACTGCAGTTACTATACAAATCTCAGAAACTCTTAGGGGATTCAACGAGACACGCACTAATACATTTTTGGGTTATTTTCACTTTCTTTCCACTCCAGTCTAGAAAATGTTAGCCTTTAAATTGTCCCATTTTGGAGCTCTCAGTGTGTCTCCAAATATTGCTTTAATTATCTTCTACTTCTCCTGGAAAACCACAGTTATTCTTTGAACTCAAACCCAAGCAGCCCTAAATACTTTTTCTTCAAACTCACTCACAGATGAGAGTAATTTTGCAATTACAAAAGTTCCAAGAGATTTCAAGCAAGATTCCTGAAGTCCATGTTTATATAAGTAGTTATTCACTGGGGTAAACTCCTCCTAGAGTTGACACTGTGTGTGTAGAATTCTACTGCTCATGTATCAGTGCCTGAAGATTTTGTGGTGTAACACAACATAGATACCAGACAAATTTTGTACCTTACATACGACCACAATTCTGTAGTGAATTTTGCTTGCAAAAAGAACTAGTTTATAGCAGAGATTATGTTTATCATTGTAGTGAGTTGCATCATGAGAACTACAAGGTATTGTAGCAGAAGATATTGCTCATTACAGTACAGAATTCAGGATATATAGATTGACTCCAAATCTTACATATCACAACACAGAAGAGACTCAGATTTGCAAGTTTGTTTGTACAGGCACATGTTGCCAAGATCAGACTGTTGCTGTTGATCAAGTTCTCCACCGCTGTCAATCCCTGATTTTTATTTTGTTACAAGGCCCTTATTTTATATTAAAGATTCAGAATCGTAAAACAAATGCAGCACATTGAATAGCAGAACTTCAATACTAAAAACCTTAACAGCTATAAATAGGATAAGTAATTATCAATATAATAAACCTTCACTGCCATATAGATATTTTCCACTTAGCTATTCAATTAACCATCTTGAAAGTCAATCAACACTACATGAGATTGCTTTTCAGAGGTAACAAAAACCAAATTCTGAAACCTAATTACCTCCTTATCGAAACTCAAGGATATTATGTCAAATTTTGAAATGTAGCTCCAGCATTGTGGGTAAATATACACTTGGCTAAGATGATGATAATTTAAGAATTAATTTGTGGGCATCATCAGGTAGATAACACCATTTGATCCTTTTTAATTTAAGCCTAATGGGTTGTGATTACAATATATTGAGCTTATTTCATGAATCTGATCCTTTTAATAGTATTCATACACATAGCATCATGAAAAAAGCACCTGGAATACTTAACACCATAAATATCAGATCTCCAATATATTTTTACACTGAAATTTAAGGGGATACAGTTCACATGATGATGTACAAATAAACAGAAATGTCACAGCTCTGATAATACTAACAGATTAGGTGGCATGCAAAGAAGATATATTGGAAATATGTTGACACATAAGATATTGCATAGTTGTGGGTAACCTGCCTTTGAGTGAATGCCATTTGAAATTTATCGACAGAAAAAGATCACTAAATCAGACTGGGGGACTTGCATGTAGATAAACAGTAGTACTTAATACCCGTCTGACTTACAGGAAGAGCTCATTTGTGGGATGCACTCACCAGTGACTCAATACATAGAACATGACTATTTAGTCCTATTATTTTTGCTGTTGCCAAGATTAGTTTTCATCTCCTTTGTCTGAAAGACCCTTTCTGCACCTCCAAAAATAAATTTAATTGTGGGATGCTCAGAAGACATGTAATTATGACTAACTCAGCATCAGGTTTCTCTGAGTGTGTAAGAAGCTCAGAGAAATCTTGCTTTTACTAACTCTCTTTTATTAAGTTTATGACAATATTGTTTGTAAGAGCAAATAAAGTTACTGTTCGCCTCCTTTGAGCTGGATTCTTCCTGAAGAATGGGAGGAATAGAACCTTTATAAAAACGACAAATTACTACAACCACAATAGAGTTTCTACACATATATGCTCTTTAATTATTACTCTTGATTATTTTGGCAGCAAAAGTAAAACATTAATTTCTATTATCACTTCTTTCAGCACTATCTTCCACAGTTCCATGTGTGTGTTTTGACATTCTGATTCGTGACCCAATTCCCAGATAAAATTTGGCAAAGGGTTTTCCCTGTAAAAGTTTTGTAATGTTGCTGATGGTTGATTAAGAACATCCATGAAAATAGTATTCTACAGAAATCCAGAGAATCACACATATACTCACTTTCCAGAGAACAGAAACTCTGCAAAGATCTACAGTATCTGGTGCTTTTTGTTTTTTCAATTGCAAATAATAAATAGTACTCTTTTGAGATTGGTATTATGGTATGAGATAGTAAGTATCACAATTACTGTATTTCCCCAGAGTATTGACCTGAGTTGAGAGACATGCATTTGAATCTTTCTCCTGCATGGATATTCATCACTAATACAATTTGTGGAGAATTTAAATGAATACAGAATTAGAAAATATATTATTGTTGTTACACGTCCTTCTCTTTCAAGTTCTGTAGTGCTAGTGCAATCAAAATCAAATAAAATTCAGGCCTCACAGGTGGCAACCTGTACTCTAAATATTTACAATTCACATGTTGCTTAAAATTATTAAAATTTAAAGAATGTAAAAGCAAATACTATTTGTCTGATTTTAACAGGAATGAGTCATGTAAGGAGAAGCATGAGCTTTTGAATTCTGGCTGCTTACTTAGTAGGTGAAGTGCCAGTGATCTGGTCTCAATTGCAGGCTCAAGAAAGATCAGAGGTTCAGGCAAGCAACCAAGATGTCTTCATGAGTAAATAAAATCATTTTTGATGCACATGTCGGAGTTGTTAAGACAACTAAACTTCCCATATAGATTTAGCTATACAGAATGCTCTGGGAGACACTGAAAAGTATTTCAAGGTGGAAATGGCCTAAACTCTCATCTTCCCATGTCCAATAGCAGTAAGAGAATTGGTCATGTACAGACACTCTCACAAATACATGGTTAATCCTCATACATACACTACCTGAACAGACTATTCTTTGGCCAAACATATAACCTTTCATAACTTGCTATGCCCATAGGTGTTCTCACAGATTTAAAAGGATTTCACTTTCTTTTCTTCACTGACTCATCCATTGCACTCATTGTGACCTGTTGACAACACACTTGTCATGTGGGAAACACCCAGATTTTCAATTTGCTTTGTAATTTGTTCCTTATGGGTTTTCTTCCCAGCTGGTTTCACTGGTTTGTATTTATGTTCTGCCAGTCCTTAAAACAAAGAGCTAAAAAGTTATAACAGAGAAATATAAATAGAAAATGTTTGCTGTTCTATAGTGCCATGTTTTTATCCTCAGTTTTATCCTTCAGATTATTTGACAAACCAGGCTAAATAAACGAGGCAGGCGGACATCGCTTTTTTCACTATGTACAAATGGGCATATGTCAAATACCTCCTCCACCAAAAAATAAACATCAGTCAAGAACTTGCTCCATTTCAATGGAATAGACTGCCTATGAGCATGCTTACTTCATACATACCTATATGCACTGTGATTTTCTAAGACTGAGTATTGGATACAGAAATACATTTCTGACAGCTGACTTACTCTAAAGAGGTCCAACTGAGAGGTCAAAAGCACCATCCAGATTAAAACTGGTATACCAAAATGGATTACCCAGTTCAATGTCCTTATCCTCCTGCCTATCCATTCTTCAAATGCTCCACATTCAACATTGTTTGGGAGTCTAAGTGATACTTAAATGATCACTTAAACAATATTCAGTGGTGAGAGTTCCCTCTTCGTCACTCTAAAGACAGGTATTCAGCACACCTGAAATTCTGCTCTTCTCTTTAGAAAAATGTGCAACTGGTAATATAATTAAAATATAAAAAAAACCCCATATGCCTTCATGATTGTACACGTCTCGTGGGATGAAATGTATCTAATCCATAAAAAGTAAGCAATTATGATTTATTTGTTATAACACATGGTAAGATTTATTTCAATTATTTGTAGAAGCACCAATCGGTAACCTCAATCATTATAAGAAGCACGTTCTATGCCACGTGTTCCATTCCATTTGACACTGTTGTTGATTTACCTGCTTTCTGTGAAAAGTTGTCATGAAATTTTACTTGCAAAACTGTTGTACCATTTTCACTACACAGTATTGTTGTATGTTAACCACAATAGCTGATGCATAGGTATTCTAAAAGGGAGATTCTTTTTTAAATTTAAGAGTAGGGTTTCAAAGGAAACAATGCGAAATAGATTCATATGGGCTGCTTTTGCAAGTATTATAACTGAACTATCAGAAGCAAGCTGGTTATATATATAGAGAGAGAGAGAGAGAAAGAACAGTTTAAACTAGTTTAAACACAAGTGACAGGAAGTTCTTTCTTCTCTCTTGCATATTCAAAGTTGTATGTCCTTGTTAACATATAAATGTGTTCATACTAAATTAATTACAGAGTTTTAATTTTGAGCAAGACATTACATAAGGACACTTTCAAGAGCAGAGAATAAACACAAGTTCTTCTAAATCTGCAAGTAAATGCAATGGGAAGAAATGTGGCCCAGATTAATGCAAAACTTGTAATGATTATTCTGAAGTTGTTTTAAATTTGCAGTTTCTGTGGAAGATGCTCATATGGCAGGCTGCACGTTAAATAGTTCCCTTGGCCACAGACTACTGAGACTGAGAAATTTGCCATGAATTCTCAGCTTCCCTCAAAGAAATCGGGAAGAAAGGGAAAATTAGGAGATATACAAGCTCTGGAAAATCATGTTATTTGTTTTCTGGTAATTTGTTTCCCATAAGCTCCTACTGTGGCAGTTTATTGGAATAACTTTTTGTGACTACACTGGAAGGTAATGTCAACTTTCCAGGGGTGGTGTAAATTAGAAAACCCACCCAGATAAAACAGGTGTTAACAGTCCTGCTGGGAGATGTTTCGTGCATTCTGCTGACTTGCTGTTGCACGTAGCCTAGATTAAGGCACATTCCATATTTCTATCAAAATTATGACACATTTTAGGGGGTTAAGCAGAATACACTGACATGCAGACACATTCAGCTTAACTCTTGTGTAGCAAACTCCTCATTATTTGCAATAGAATAATTTAAGGAGCATTTAATAAAAATATCTATCAGTGAACCATGCGGTTTCATTCCAGAACTGTTACAAACTAAGCATTGACTTTGCAATAAGAGACCATACATGCAAATTAAAAACTGATTTACTGGAGGCATTTTGGAAGAATTTTACCTTAGAGAATAATAACTACTGGTATGTAGAAGGCCTCCTAGGCAAAAGTTTTTAGGAAATGATGCTGGAGTTATTTAATTATAGTTATTTTTTGAGGAAAAAATTACAATCTTATTTAAAAGTGAAATAGCTTCCATTTCCTTTTCCAACAGATATTAAGGAACACGCACATCAGATTCTTCCAACATGCAGTCCAAACACGAAATATGACCAGTAAACCCAGAAATGCAGAACAAATTAACTTCTCAAGTACTTGGAGAATTCAACAGACATATGCACTGACCTGCTGATAAAAGAATGCATGAGGTCACTACTGAGGTCAAAGCATGGGCTGGGGTGTGTCTTGTTTTTAAGAAAATGGTACAGTGGGAATTGGATCCCTTCTGGCATGAATTACTGTCAGCCCTTTCAGGAACACAAAAGCGACAATCGGTGTTGCAAATTTTTCACGTAGCCCCTCACTTGGAGCTTGGAAATCTTAGAGTGAATGTGAGATAATTTCTGTAATGGCAAATACAGAATACAGTTTATTTGTTTGTTTCTGTCTGTACACATCGGGAAGTTAATAAATAATTCAGTTATTCTAAATAAAAAACAATCCTAATCATAATTTTAGATGGCCAAACAGATCATTATAAAGATCTGCTGGTCATTTTCACATAAAACCAAAGAATGCTCTATCCACAAACACCAAAAACCCACCACCACATAAGAGAAGAATGCAAAATTTTACTCTGATCATCTATATAATGGTGTGAGCTTGCTCCTCTACTTTTTTACTCACTCTTCTTTCTGTTTCTTGTCTTGCCTGCATTTGCTCTCCCTCTTTTTTATACAGTGGTCTCTGCAGCAGACATTGTAAAGCACAAAATGCAGTAATGGTAATTTCTGAAATGCTTTTGCACTACTATAATAGAAATTGTGAGAAGAAAGTTTTGAATTTTTGACTGGAATAGAGTACTGGGTTCGAACCAGAAAACCATGGATGTATTTCAGTATGTTCCACAAATTTCTCAGAAAGCTAAATATGGCTGCACAGCAGAATGGATCAAAGACAGGGCAAAATTCTCTTCCAGTGTCTGCAAGTAACTTGCTACTTCAGGACCCTCATCTCTATAGGCCTGAGGCCACCACCACCACCATGAAAGAGCCTTATACATGCACTAAGAACACAAAATTGAAAATAAATACTACCCTGAGAGGACCTTTTTTAAGGCAATGATAAAAAGAACTCTGTTTAAACACACTATTTCTTAAAGCAATGCTCTACTCTAGTGAGTCTTTTTACAATTTTTTTTTTTTTTTAATTATGCAACACTTCTGAGTCAGCAAGGTACCAGTGTCTAAATATTTATGGAACTTGGCAACTTCTGCAAACTGGAGGGCAATGTGAAAAAGCACACTTCTTTAAAACACAGGAGGTTCTCTCCATTAGGTGAAAAGACACTCTACAACAGGGTCTTCATTTATTAGATTTAATTAAATCTTTGAAAGAATTCCAGTTCTCTCCTTCACCACTACTTAGTGCATAGCAACTTCATTCAGCTCACTCAAAAAAGCAGCTTTTAGAAATAAGGCCAGTACAACCAGTGGTGGAATAAATCCTTTAAAAAATAAGTAAACAAGTAAACTACGAGGCATTGCACTTCATCTCTTGAACTTTGCCTCTGGAATCCATCCAGATGCACTGTGTGCTTTCTGAACCCTCCCTCTTGACTCCACTAGAAGTCATAATGCTACAGATTGTGCAGAAGAGACACCAACAGTTTGCTCCTATCCATCTGGCTTTTTGATTTTATGAACATTGTAAGGTTTTTTTAATTAGATATATTTTTCATATTACCCTGGGAATAGTTATAGAATTCATAGAACATAAAGTATTTGTAGAACACTGAGCTTATCAACAGAAAAATGAAAAAATACTTTTTATTAGCAACCTCTGCAAGCACAGCCTCGAGTTTTCTGTAGGACTAAGGTTATGTGGCTGGTCCTCCAGCTGGAACCTAATGTCCTTGGGAATATATGCATAAGAGAACATAAGTTACTAGTTTTCCTCCGTGTTTAGTTTTTGTATTACTTACTCAAATTGATTTAAGCCTTAAAGAAAAAGACAAGAAAACCTGATGGTGAATTGACATCACAGGTTATTAAAACTATTCAGATTAAAACAGGCATCTTTAAAACCCACAAGAGACTCATATTCAGGCTTTCACTTTTGCTAGTGTACCTGAACATTGCATTTCAAACCATGTTTAGCATAATATACATAGGAATATGAGGCCATGCTGTACATGTTTTCATGCCATGCTTCTAAACAATTTTCATGCTTGCCTATCTCTGCCCTTTTCTCATAACTATGGTAAGAATTTTCCGCATTTTCAAAGATCTCATGTCTAGATTCTCAGCCAGGGACAATAAAAGCACCTGGAACCGCAGAAGGCAGTGGGATATCTGCTTGTAAGCTCAATAAGGGCAGATTCTTCTTCTTGATTTCTCAGCCAAACGCTTTAAGAGAAATACCAGAAGTGCTCAAGCCTATAAAATGAAGCCTTAACAAGCACTTAGGGCTTGTTGTCACATCACTTCCAATTGTAGCCAATGAAATGTAAAATGTAGGAGGAAACAATTTTTTAAATAGTTATCCAAGTGGTTTAAAATTCCAAAATACTGCCAGTATTACATGAAAAAAATGAACATTTTAGAGGGGCTTTAATGGGGGCACATATCTTCAAATACATTAATTCATACGATGCAACAATCTAAATCTTTCAAAACTGTTTATGCCAAGAAATCCAAATAGAAGCTTTATATATACAAGAACTGTGAAAACACCCTTGCACATATGTTTACCCTGGAGTGTTACTGCTGATCTGCCCATGAAGTAAGTAAGAGCTCTTAGAAAAAGAAAAAAAACAAACACCTAATTTAAAGTTGTTATTCGAAGGAATTACTGAGAAAATCTGTGTGATAGGAAAAACAGCTCACAGGACTGGGATGCTAGTTAATTAGTTATGTGTACACTTAGAATATAGAAGACTATAACTATCTAACTCCATGAACTACTATTTATGAAAAAAAATAAAATTATGAACTATTACAAATAGGTCTATTTGTATTGAACTATTGCAAACAGGTCTCAGTTCTTAAGTGTGGAAACCAAGGGACAAAGGAAATTCTTGTGGTGTTTTTTCCCCCTAGAGGAAAAAGCCATTTGTATATTCCCATTGTAATTCCAGAGAAACGCTGAAGAATCAAGAGGTATGAATAATCCAAACACAGTTCTAATTAGCTGCCAATACACGCCTAAACAAAATACAATCTAATTGTTACAGAATTAAAGACTGCCAAAAGTTACAAGCTAAAATATAAATATATTTCTCTTTCAGGAAGACTGTTCAGATTCATCTTTCAGAACTTTGTGGATTTGGTGTTGGTTCGGATGCTACCTGAAAGAGTTGCTAGGAACTACATATGTAAACAAATGCTTTAAATTGATATAAACTACCAAAAAGGCAAAAAATATTTGTGGTCAGTTTGTGAGATTGAATACAACGTTGTCCGAACAACAAAAAAAAGGATCTTGGACAGACACTGAAAATGAATCCTGCCCAGACTAATACATATCCAGACACTAGGCCAACTTAAAATAAGTTCAACTCTAAATAAGTATACCTCTGATTTATGTCATGTGGTCATCTGTTGATCATATGGTCAGCAGACTCCTCAGACTAGGAGCGTTTCCAATAATTCCTGCATATCAGAAAGCTGCCAAATAGATTACTATATTTATATTTATACTATTTATTTCTGCTGAAACAAAAATGGCTGTACTGTATTCTAACTATTTATGTATTAAGTTTCAGGTCAGAGTGGATTTAAACAGACAAGTTACAAAAAACCCAAGGAGATTTTGTTAATATTTTAATTAACTTGATCAAAAGCCTTTACATGAAAAGGGATTAGTTAATGCTGTTGAAATAAGCAGTCTTTGTGATAACTTGCTTGTTCTAGAGTTAATTAAGGCCAATTTACCAATTTGTATCTTAATAGCATTACCTATAATAGGGTCATCAGCTGTAATAAAATTTATATTTAGAGTTAACATTAGTATTTAAGTCCCATTCAAAGTTTGTCAAAATCTTTACTAACACAGAATTTCAGGTGCCTCATACTATCTGGTGCCACTTCAGAGTAGTCTGATCCATGGGCTCTTGACAGCAAGAAAAGGCTGGCAGAGCAGTTATTTCAATGAATGAAAAAACCATGACTACTCTCCATCTGGTCCCATGGCTGTGGACATGATTGTGAAGGACACAATATATTTTCTGACAAGTACAAAACATTTAATTTTGACATTTCATAGAATATATGGTGATTACAACAGCAGTGCATGAATATATACTGAAAGAGCAGGAAAAAAAGTACATTCTAACTCGCTAACACAGTAACTTTAGATATTGGGGTAAGAGGAGGAGAATGAAGGAAAAGAAAATGCCAGGTTCAATTTTTTCTTTTTAAGTCACCCCTCATATTGTCACTCTCAGAGAGGGAATATTGACCTGATGGAGCACTGCTGTGTGTGTCCACGTGTCATGTGGAGTCACATGTGCCAGCAATAGCACATTGGAGAGAGGCTGTAAGTGGAAGGGATTTGCAGCAGGGTTCAAAGAGGAGTTTGTTCTTGAAATATAATTAAGGGCAAATAAAAGCACAAGTTTAGGTGGGTTAGTGTGCGTAAAAGTCAAGGGACTCCAAAATGATGAGTATGTAAAAGACACTGTAAAATCAAGCAGATTTGGCATTCTTTCCAAAAAAGAGGCTCACACTAAGTTGCAGCAGATGTAGGCAGCTTCTGTTCCAGCAAAGATCAAGGGCAGAGTGAGAAAATACATCTGAACAGATCATAGTAGTTTCAATATGCACTTACTTTCATTTTTTCTCTTCCTTCTCTAACACTGTAATTGTATTATATTCTGGAAGTAATGCAATACTGCCGAAAAAATCCAAGCTTTTTGAGGCAACAAATTTTTTATATTTTACTTTGTAACAGGAAAGCAGGGAGAGGTTGTAAAGACTTTCTAATGTACATCATAATTTAAAATGTAGTAAGACAAAATAGTTTTTGTGGCGACATTAGTCTGTAATTAACAAGAAGATTGCTAGGACATTTATTAGCCTCATGTCTTGCAGTCTCTTTCCTGTAAGACCCAACTTTTAAATACCAGGTATGTACAGTGGCTAAAAGATGATTGAGTGACCAGTACTGTCACCTAGGCATAATGTATCACACAATACCTCCAAAAGCTTGATCATTTGTTGATAGTGTTTATTTTAATTTTAAACATATGAAAGTGGTTAAAATTACAAGACGGGTGTCTTCTTTCTTCCCTTCTGCAGCTAAACTCACAATGCAAACCCTGTTCCACCCTAACATTGCTAGTTCCTTTAATTACAACAGAAGCCACAACTTGTTGCTTTCTGGCACCCTCTGCTGCTTTACACATTACACCACAGACAGCATTTTATGGACAGTTGCACAGTCCCTGTATCTCCATTAAAACATCTTCCCAGCAGTTGCATTTCCCAGCCCAACCAAGTAAAAGCTGATGATACTCATACTTGGTGTGTACCCTCATTTATTGTTTGCAGATGTTAATGCTTAATTCTCAAAATCTGTCTAGTAGCTCTTTTCTGAACTTAATCTGGACTCACCCTAAGGAACAGAGATTGGTTCTGGCAAATCTCTAGAAGAGTGGCCATCTCGTGCTCTCACAGATGTCCAGATAATATAAAAATTCCAAGAATTTGAAAGCTCCCACAAACTTTGATTCACAAATGAGAGCTAGAGTGGCTTAAATACCTTTGGAAGTGAATACAATCATTGAGAGTTCAATCAGAACTGTCAAGGTACTTCACAGAGATGCATGGCCATGTGTGTGAGCCACACACTAAAACACACGCTCACATTGTTTCTCAAGAGATTTGCGTGTTACTGAAGCTTCAGAATTCTCCATTGTCGGGGAGGCCGCAGCAGATTATTTTAGGAAGAGGGATGAGTGAAAGGCCTGGGTACTTCACCTGAATGTTAAGAAATGTTCTTTTGTGAAAGTCTACCTCTCTGAAGAAACACGAGGCTCCACAGATACAGAACAAGAAACTTCTCTAAATAACATACAGCACTCAAAATTACAAAAGTCTAAGCAGAAGTGGGAGCAGTTAGAAAATATTTAAATAGAAGTCCTCAACTATAACTATAAGGGAACTGGCATTTTGCCACAGTTCCAAAATAATCAGACATTTGAAAAAATCTAGAAAGCTGACAAAATCTCAACATTACCAGAAAGCCTTGTTTGGTTATACTGTAAAATAAAACCACTTCAGATACATTGTTTATTTTCTTGTTCAGCTTAAATATGCATTTTTGCTGTTCAGCTAAATATCACACACTTTCTTCTCTATTTTTAAATCCAGTAAACATTCTAGACATTCCTGGTATTTATAACATACTCTCCCTATAGAAGATGATAAAAATACACCATCATGAAGCAGAAAAATTTACTGTAATCTGCTGCTGGTATCTGGGAAAAATCTGTTAATGTCTTATAACCACAGGTGCTTTCTCGAATGTCATAGTCAATTCGTGTGCATGTATTTTAACTGCATATTTACGTCAAGACTTTTCAGTGTATTGCTATTAATGAAGGTTTTAAGGCCATTTATTCCTCACCTCTTTGCCTAAGCATATGCATTGTTAATATATATATATTTGTTCTATTCCAAACTCCAGGGAATGTTCACATGACATTTTTGAGCGACAAAAAAAACCCCGCCACAAAAAAACCAACTAAAAATTAAAGAGCGTGGAAAGCTAATTACAAATGGGTGAAATGGAGAGACTGTAAACTATATCTCTTCAAACAATAAATACTTCCACGTGTACATCACTCATTAGTTTTCAAGCATACTGCAGCATTTAATCTCTGCATGACCTCTCAATACAGTTTAAGTTTCTCATCAATTTACATTCCTGACAAACACAGCTGAGGAGGGATAGGGAGAAGAGATAGATGAGTGAGATGGTCATATCTCAGAGGCATGAGTGGCATATTCCAGATGAAGATTGAGGGGAGTTGGGTTTCAAGGAACTAGAGGGGGGAGAGGGAGAAGGAAGGCAGTGTTAGGGAAAAAAAAATCTTTTAGTGTTTGGTAGTCTTTGTCTACAGAAGCAAAGTATGCAAAACCCTAATTCCAGTCCTAACCAAGGAAACTCAACTATAACCTAATGACTCAGTAGATTTCGGGGAGACTGTATAAATATTCATCACAATATACGTACTTTTCATTACATGGTTATTTCATTAACATCTAGATGAGTTATCCTCATATGATTCTACACAGTAATTACACAAGGGATTTGTAAGTGTAAACAAAAAGGCTAATAACAGTGCATGATTTATACTTCATGAATAATATACTTCTAGCCTAGTAAAATAACACCAAGGATGTGTTCCTGCAGCATTTTCTTTTATGGCTTCAGACACTCAAATGTGAGTGACTCAGGGGAATATGTCTCAGTGCCTGGTACCATAGTGAGTAACTCTGAGCTATTCTGTGAAGAGAGATTGTTATAAATCTTATGGTCCTTTTAATGTTCTCAAATGTAATGTTCTAAATATAAAGAGAACTGCTTTTTTTAGTGCAGAATAAAAAGGTCTGACAAAAAGTCAAACTAGAATCAAAACATATCAAAACCCAGATGATTTTATTGCCTTTTCCTCCCCTTCCTTTCTAAGACAGTAACATTCTTAGGGAAGATGAATGAAGTGTTCCATTCTTTATTCTCTACTAATCTCACACTTGCAGCAGTTCTTCCATCTTTTCCTCAGCTTTCTTGTACTCTCAGAGTAAAAATATGCTGGGTCTACCACAAAAAGGCAACTGTTACTCTGTCTGTCCAGCTGTCATCCCATCTATATTTTCTCTAAAATTTCTTGAGTTCCTGGAAATTTTAGGGTTTGTTTACAAAAGCACTTGGAATTCCACCTCTTCCAGTTCTATGGTAAACCAGTTTGCTTCTCATCTTACTGAAACTGGCTGTGTTAGTAACGTTTAGAATCTCTTATCAGCAAAACTTGACACAAGAATTCAAACATCTACATCCTTGAGATTCAACCATTTTTCTCTTTCCTTTCTTTAGTCTCTCCATTCATACAATCGCAATTATTCCCAAAATGTATTCTTATGTAGACCCTCATTATTCCCTTTAGATTTTTTCTTTCGAGGTTATTATGCACAGCAACACAAGGTTACATATATCTCTAGTCTTGATACACTCCTTTTCATTTTTACTCTAGTCATTATGTCAAGTTTATTTCATCTGCAAACAAAAAAAATAAACTTCAATGTCTACACTAATGAAGATGTTACTTCCTGTAACTATCCTTCCATTTGCATTATCTATTTGCATATTTTCACTACAGGTATATCTACATGTATTGCTTATTGCCAGAGAATTTTTAAATTTCTGTGACACAGAGGATTACATAAAAAATGGCATGAGCCTCCTGCAAGGCATACACAAGTTTATAAAATGGCTTTGTTGATGTCTGAAACAAAGAAGGAAACTCTGATGTTCAAGTCCAGCTTCTAAAATTTGGTCCTGCAGTCATTATTCATGATTCAAGAGTTTGAAATACAGGAGACTTCAATGATATTTGGCTTTGGCATTCACTGAATGCCAAACAAATTACAAATGCTCTGAAGCCATCTTGTACGTTGTACACTGAAGAGCGGATTGCAAATGTCTGGATGTGTCAAACATTATTCAAGAAAGTCTTCCCTCAAACAGCTGAGGATAGCCCCTGGGGAAGGATATGGGAATGCCATTAGTTCTTAAAGAGAAGATCACACCCTGAACCTATCTAGGAAATGAGAGAACTTGTCCAAGAAAGCATCTTCAGAAGGCTAGTTAGGACATGCTCCTGGCTATGACAGTATTGGGCCCTTGGGTTCTGGGAATCCCAGAAAGGTTAAAAGTTTAATGTAAATCACCTACCTAGTGAAGAAACTCACAAAGCACTGCTAGTTAAGTAAAAATATATACTTGAAAGTGTCATCGGAAAATGGGAAATCTGAATATGTATCAGGTTGAAGAGTGTCATTTCCCTCACAGAAAAACATCTGCTTACATCCTTTCCTAATGGAGCTATATCAGCCTTGTCTCCTCTTCCACCTAGAGCTGATGGTATTGCAAGGCAGGAGAGAAGAGACTGTGAAAAGAAGTGCTTGCTACCAGTGTAGACTCTAAAGCGTATTTGGCCCACAGTTCCCCCCCAAAAAATTATTGCATGAGACTTAATTCTGCCAAACCATGAGAGCTGGATTCAGAAGTGTGTAATTTACAGGTAAGTAAATCCTTGTGAGGCGGGACACCAAAAATAAGCTGTGCTTTACCACGAACCAATTTTCCCAGGGAATGGGGATCATGATGTTTCTGCCACCACTTACAAAATCTAATGAAGAAATGCAGTTGATGGGAGCTTGCTAACTTCAGGGGACTACAATGAGGGCAAAATGTTGTCATGAAATTCCCAGCTGGACAACAACCTGGCTTGAGGCTGCACAAAAGCGTGCACAATATGGTCTGAATTTAAAAAAAAGGGGGTCAATACAGATGTCAAAAGGGGTCATATAGGTGTCAATTCAGGAAGAAATGGTCCATACATTAAAGGAGCTGGTGTTAATTTTCAAAACTCAGATTGAATTCCCATTTTCTCAAGGGACCATATTTCTTCACCCAGCCATATTTCTGTATGTATTTCAATCTGTCCCACTTGCGTGGAAGGCTCACCGAAAGCTGCTCCAAAGCACCTGGAGCTGCTCCAAAGCACAGAAAGCATATCTTGAATCCATACAGCCAATCTCACCAACAACTGCACCAGCAAAGACAGGAGATTCTTACATAGTTCAAAACTGTGCAGGCAGGAAGAGCTCACGTGGGCCCACTTGACAATGAACATAGGGATGATATTTTCAGACTTCCCATTCCTCAAAGAGCTATACACAACTATACCATACACATTTTCACATGGAATTAGTGAACCCTAGTAGAACCCTCAATGCTTACTTTATACACAATTATCCTGTTTTTCACAAACAATTTTTAGACACAGAATGCCATGCTGATGTTCTCATCCTTGGATACTGACATTACTGGACACAGATGGGTGCTACTCCACAGTGTCTGCCCAGCACATCTGTGTCAGAGGAAGTCTGAAGGACACATGGCACATTTAGCAGTTGTAGTTTCCACCCATTTATCCTGCCCACAGGCCGACTCCCTGTTAAGAAGAGATCTGCATGCACCCCATCCTCTTGCAACCTTGTCCTCCTCCAGAGAAAAACCCAAGCAGGTAAGCAGAGACCACCATGGGCTTCTGCAGCACTACAGAAACACCACAGAGCACATCTAGCACAATAAATTACAAAGCAATGTCTACCAGTATATACACGGTAACTTTGTCTTTGGGCTTCACACATTTCTTTAACTTTCTCACAGAAAAAGCTCCCTGTGGTTAAGCAGAGACTGATTCACCTAATCCATCTTCTTCTTGTAAACATACACAACTTTTCTTCAGTCTCACAGAATAAAGCAACATTTTTGGCATTCTTCTGTCTTTTTTACAAAAATTTTAAATTCATTAGCATCTTTTTAACCGCATTATTAATGAAATCAAGTACTATGGTGTAGAAATTATCTTAAACAGTTCTAAACATAGTTACACCAATTCACACTTTTATCGAATATACTGCTGCTCACCCAAAATTGGTGCTAGCTCTGATAACTAAAAGCTTTTTACTTAAGATTCTTATCAATTTGGAGCACCTCTTCTCCATTCCCTGATTTCCCGGATGAACAAGACCTGTATTTTTGCGAGCTCAACTTTCTCTGTGGGATTGCAGCATCTCTGTATTCTAAATACTAAAAATTACCTTTGATGTATACCTTCAGTTTTACAAACTGGTAGAAAAGTGTGTCAAAGATCAGACTGACAGAATAAAAAGTAGTCTTCATGAAGTGCATACAACAACAGTAAGAGACTCTTTAATGAGAAAGGTCTCTCCAGCGCTATTCATAACTGTGAGAAAACCCCTGCTACCAACAAAAATTAAGAATGTTTTTTTACCTAGATGGGTATTGGCAGAGACACTTCTTGTGGGAAGTAGCAAGAGCTAATTCTAAGAAAGACACCTACTAAGGTAGCATTAATCTCTGAAGGAAAAATCAGCTTGAAGTGCAAGAAACTAAAAATTTTTGGCAACTTTGAATTTATTTTACAATTTGTGCTGCTGACAGTTCTGTAAACTGCATGAGGAAAGAACAGAAATATGAGTTTTGTAAAAGTCACTAGGGATAAAACTGCAAACATCACCATTAAAGGATTTTCAGTCCAGCACCTTTTGATTCTTTTGCATTTTCTCCAACTACCCCAAGATGGATTGAATTGGTGTATTTTGTGTGCTTACTGTATGCTTGATGTGATGTGTTAAAAGCTGAAACACTGGAGATTTTCCATTATATTTATCATTGGTTCAGGAGGCAAAAAAAAAAAAAAAAAATCCTGAATGCCTTCTCTTTGAGTAATTAGATAAAACCTTCATATCATATTTTCTACACAGAATGCTATCTCGGTTTTTCTAATGATGGAGGAAATTGAAACAGAAATTAAAGAAACAAATGAAGAAGCAGAAATGAATTAGCTTTAGATTTTATCAAAAGCTAAACCCTTGAAATCCCATTATTTTCTAAATAAAGATGATATGAAATGCCCTTAATTGATAGACTCATGGAATAATTCATATAAGGAAAAGATAGAAATTCATCTGCATTATTTTCCATTGAAGGGATCCAAAGAAATGATGAAAAAATATAAGTTCTATACTGCTTCTTGAAAGCACAGCTGTAAGGAAAAAATAGGCAAGACTCTACATGACACTATGGACAGACAACATATGCTGTAATACACAGAGGTTTAAATCCTTATTATATTTATGAAAACAATAAAAAATACTAAAATCTATTCACCACCGTAGACTAACCCAGCAAACGAGTCGACCTCTCCAATTCTCTTACAACTTTCATTTATTTAAAGCTTCTGAGATTTGAAAATGAAATAACTTATCCCCCAGTACATCTCAGATTCTCGGGTTCTGTGTGCAACACCAAATGGATGAACATAATGAATCCTGGTAAAGCTAACTATGCAGAAACTGGGTGCTCCTGGGCTTCACAGGTTTTTAGTTTTTATGAACTTGGACCTATGGAGCCAATTCCACTTGTCGGCGAATGTTTTATACATCAATGCCAAAATGAGCATGGGGTGCAAGATATTGCAATAGAACTAACTAAACAAAAACTAAACACCAAGCATTTTATATACACTTAAAATAAGCAATAAAATATGTTTACAATTTAAAGTAACAGCTGAATCGAGATGCTTTGAAATCACTTGAAAGATGATGCCACTGGCAAAAGGAAAACCAAATTATGAGTGGAAAAGAACTTGGGAATATTGGTAGTGATTGATCATGAACCAGCATCAATATCATCCACAGAGAGTATCAAGAATTTCCAACAGCAGACAATCCATGTCAGTGTTCTCTAGCTTTTTTAAAGCTAATAAAATATCTTAGACTTCCTGAAAATGGGTATCAAAGGCCTCCTGGAAAGGGTATCAAATGGCAGATGAATAGAGAAAACATTTCCCCTTAATTGCAAGTTATGAGAGCAAGGATTATGAAAACATATGTGCAACAAGAGGATAGTGGGATTCTTGAGGTTTATTAACTAAAACTTTTAAAATTAGAGCAGTGAATGAATGGCTAACAAATGTTATTGGAGTATTTTGACTGTTGCTGGTTTAATGGCTGATGTTCCAGCAAGTACTGACAGGACATATTGCTGCTTACTGGTGTATGTCAAACATACAACATGCAAACTACCTTTGACTACTGTTATATATTTTTTTTTTCCCTGCATATCACAAACACCTTAAAAGTCCACTGCTATAGGGAGAAGAGAATTTCCCTACCATTGACAGTGTGTGCTGGCAAAATTGAGCACTGCCAAGTAAAATTTCCTGAAAATATGGTAAAATTATGCCTCTGGCTAGTTTAGACCAGTGCAGAGCCTAAAGGAAACAAATGGAGAGCAGGCTCAAAACCTGGGGTCTCTGAGAGAAAAACTGAAAAGTTTGAATGACTAACTTCAGTACATTTTAAATTTCCTAACTCAGTTTAGAAATCAGCAGTATAGAACTGGTATGTGAAAAGGCAGGAAATAATTTGATCAGTCTGTAGAGATAAAACAATTCAGTAAAGAGATTGTGTCAGAGGATGGATAAATAAATATATTACTATGAAGTTAAAGTGGCTAAACGTGACACTTTAGTCACTGTGCAAACACTGATGTACCACTATGCACAGCATACAGTTTTCAAAGCACCTGGTTTGACACCCAGAGCACCTGGGACATATTCTTTGGCCCAGCTGAACTGAGAGATGGGCTTTGGGCTTATGGGAGCAGAAAGATGGATGCAAGGAAAGCCACAAGTACTGCTGCAGCACAGGCATGCACTGACTGTGTTTCCTCCATAGCTGCATGGAGCTAGAGATGAAATCCAGAATCCCTGTGCCACATAAACATGAAACAGGGAACATACACCAATGTTGTCTGGGAGATGCAAACATTGCTAGAGTGAATACTTCTCTCTGCAACTCGTCTTTCTCTCATGGAAATAAAGCTCGTTAAACAACAGAGTGGTGGGTCCCTAAGCAGTCCTAGATGGCCACTAACCACTTACATAACCTTGGAAAACCACACCACTTTCCTGTGCTTTTGTGTCTCCTTGTTTGTCTTGCCTGTCTGGAATAGCAAGTTTTAACGTGATTAAAGTAGAGAGCGATTATCTCTTGATCTGTGTGTGTAATATTAGAGTTCTGTGCTGGAGCTCCCAAAGTTCTCAGCCAGGGCCACTAGGTGCTGCTGTAATATGAGTAATTAAAATAATAACTATTATTAAGAAAATTGTGTATATTGTTTCTATGGACTATTTCATAAAGTCTGAAAGTCAGAGAAAAACTTATTCTAAAGCTGTCCATTTTTGAACAATAAGAACCAAAAGACCCCATTGTTCACTTCACTAGTACTCAAAAATTTTCCCCTTACCTTTTGACACTCGGCAGAAAAAAGCTGCAAACACCTTCCACCTTTAAAAGATGATCTGAACAAACGCACATTTTTTTTCTATTTCATTTCCATTTTTAAACCCAGTTTCAGCAGTTTGGTATTATGCAAGTTCAACCACATCACTATACTCCAAAATCCTTGTCAGCTACACAATTATGCACCTTATTTATATATTATTTGAATGTGAACAGAAAGCCAAAGACCTCAGCATGGGAGAACATGACTTGGATTGTAAATGATTCAATAAATGCATGGTGATTTTACTGAGGCTCAGATTTTGTGTCTGTCACTTTCACAGTATTCTAAGGAGATTTCATCTTAATGTAGTTGACTTGCCATAAACACAGTAAAAGATTAATAAGACACCATATGAATCACAGTCACTAAATGCCTCTTGTCTGAGAGTATTAAAAAGTCTTTAGACAGCTGCCAGCTATAGCTCAGAGAGCTATATGACTAAAGGGCTATTTCTGAAAGTCTTGGAGTCAGTTCATCTAACTGGACTTCACAGTGGACAATCCAAAAGGCTATTAATATTCAAAAACAATTTGGCAAGTGTTGTCCATCAAACCAGTTTTCCAGACACAAAGACTCCACTTAATAATTTATTCTTGGATTTACTGCCCTTAAAATGAGCTAAATGAAATTATTTGGATCCTCAGAAGAACAGGTCTGATAAGGCAATTCTGGATTAAACAGAAGTGATGAAGTTTTGCTGCCAGGTTATCTCAAGATCCAAAGTTAGCACAGAAACAAAGTTAAAAACATTAAAGATGTGTGGAAAATAAGTATCAGGAACCTGTATGAGAATTAGGACTTTATGGTAAAAATGGAATAGAATATTAATATTTTTTATAAATCCTTATTAAAAAGCATTTTAGGAAGCTGGAGTGGTGCCAACACAAACTAAAAATATATTTTATTCTTACCATTTGAGACTGGCTCCGTGGACAGCCATTGATATCTTCAACCTTTTCATTTGCTAAACAAAAACAGTGAGGGGAAAATCAAAAGTAAACAATGAGATAAAGCTTTCCTTTCCAACCCCTGGTCCAAAAAAAAAAAAAGAAGAAAANAAAAAAAAAAAAACACAAACCCAAAAAAAAAAAAAAAAAAAAAAAAAAAAAAAAAAAAAAAAAAAAAAAAAAAAAAAAAAAAAGGTACCTGAAGAAAAGCAGAAAAGGCACAGCAATAAAATGCAGAGGGTTTTGTTGACAGAGAGCTCCTTTCTGAGTACAGCTCAGTCATACAGTAACAACACTCTTGTTAGCAGCAGTTGCTTCCATATGCCAAATCATGCAAAGGGGGAAGTGCGAAGGAGGTCGCTGCTAATTCTTCAGCCCCTGCAAAATAACTGCTGACATGAAATCTTCCACAATTGTCTTTGCAGGGTCAGGATACAGTTTCAAGGCATCCCAGAAAGTATGAGCCACTCCAACTAACAAAATGCACACATGGGAGACATATGGTTTAATGAAGCATTCATTTCTGACAATTCGAAGTGTGTAAGATACAGTTCTGGCCATTTAAAGTATGGTTAAACAGCAACTTCCAAACATGCTCACATAAGCATATTTTTTAATTAAGACAAGGATGAACCACACAAATATCAGAGACATATGGACCCAGTCAAATTGTATTATTCAGGGTTCATCTCATTGTGAAATACATTCAACTTGAATTATATATTCCCCCATGCAAGGAGTCAGCTCACAGTGCTTCCCTCAGCCCTGGTCTTACCGATGATCTGGATGATTTCTGCTAGGAGAACTCCATCTGCAATGTCCTGTTGCAAATCCTTGATCAACCGCTTGTGGCCAGATTTTGCTAGGTAGTGGTTAGCCCAGTCAGTGTAAATCTGCAGAGCAGAGCGGGAGGGCGAGGGGAAGAAGGGGAAGAGAGGAAAAAAGACAATAAAGTCTTAAAACAAATGTTGGCTTACATAGCAGAACTATTCTGGAACACATTCCCATTTAAGAAGTCAGCACCAAGGGAAACAATTTTAATGTGTTTTTCGACCTTTTTTTTTTTTTTTCTCTAACGGTCATGCCCCTCCCCCTGCCATCCTCTGTTTTATTTTAGCTTCAAATGATTCAGGCTGTTTCATGAGGGTTCAAACTTGCTGTGACCAAGCAAAATTCCCCTTATGACTGTAAAGGAAACTCCTGTCGTAAATCAATCACATCTACCAAAATTCCACCTCCCACCACATTTCTACCTCCACGCATGCCCCGTCAACAATGTCCATACTCTGGGGCTGCCTAAGAGAAAGTGATAGAAGAGACATGTGCCAGTGTTGGAGTAAGGATTAATTAGGGTGTTGCTGGTGTTCTGTGCTTGCTGATGCCTCTGTAAGACTTTATACAGTAATCACTGTGTCCCATTGCCCAGGGACAGGTTGTTTGCCCCCTTGCCTACAGTTCAAATGCTCTAATGTGCACAGAGAAGACAGAGCACCAGATGCACAGTAATCTTATCACTGGAATTACAGTACATATATTCTGGAAATATGCTGTGCCCTTTCTCTGCCTAAAGAGGAGGGAAGAACAGTGAGACTGAGCAGCACCAAATACTTAGCAACAGGCAGCACAAAAATGGCAGTTATCAACAAAAGGTTGAAGAGGACTAGCTGAATTACATCTTCCAAAATAAGGGAGGACAGGGGCATGAAAGGAGAGGTTGAAGGCATTTCATAAGGTGTGTATGTACATGGAGCATATGGTAACACCTACAGCACATACACAAGCAGAACCAGGTTTACTTAGGGTGGGAAAGGAGGAGTGCACCCCAACAGCTTCTCACACCTTACTGGGGTGTCCCAGCAGGCAGAGGGAGCTCATAGAAGGGGAGCTTGGCAGGGGGTGTCACACAACAGGAGAGTATCTGTGGTTTTTGGCAGCCAGCCCTGGCTCCCTTTTGCAGGGTGTCTGTGACCTCTTTTCTCACTCCAGAAAACAGGAGTTGTACAGAACCTCCCAAACCTCCCACTGCCGTGGGATGGATCACTAAGAGAAAGCACATATGTATGACAGCACCACCGTGTGAGTAAATATAATAACTAAGTCTTTCTCTGCTGAGAATATTGTTTGAAAATGTTGAAACTGCAGTTTTTTCATAAAAAAATTAAGCTTACTTTATAAACATCCTTTTATTTAACCTCATAGACACTTGGGAGAGGAAGGGGTCAGAATCCCATATTGTGAAGAGAAAAAACAGAGGCCAAAGCTATTAACTTGCTTTATTATTATTTTTTTAACTTGCTTATTTCATCAAGGAAATCTGTGGCAGAGCCAGGGTGGGAAAACAGATGCAATTCCCAGTCCAGAGCCTAACCCAGAGAACCATCATCTGCTTTCCACCCCACAAAAGTATCACCACTTAAGTCTATGCTCACCTGCTTTTGCCACAGATTTTCTCCCTCTTTATTAAAAGAACTTGTTTTGGTCTACTCTATTTCTTCCCATATTCTTCCAGGTGGTGCACCAGCTGATTTGTCATAGCTTTCTTGACAGCTTTAGAACTTCAAATAACTCCACAGAATTAAACTGTAGAAGTGGATTCAGCTCTCCCATAGTCAAAGTATGCGACTGTTAAATGGAGCCCTTAATCTCCCTGCTAGACCCAGAAGTCCACTTGAATCTCCTGTGTTTTCACCGACTGAAATCAGTGTTTTCACTGATTGGTATTCTTTTTTGCCTATTACAGCTGAGTAACATAAAAGGCTCCATTAAAATGTTTGGGTTTTTTTAAGCAAACTGTAGCTAAGAAAGTGTTTCTTCAACCATATAACCATATGGAGTGAATGTGGGGTCTCTATAAAGATAGCATGATCACATATTTAAAATAATATGAAACCATAATGATAAAAGACACATACCACACCCATCGCATCATATATTGCCTACTGTTTGTATTTCAACTTCAGTTATACTTCTAAAGTAATGTTTCAAAAATACTCTCTATTAATATAAGCAGAACTATTTTCTGTATTCCAGTGAAACTGATCCACTGGAACATACAAAATTTAATACCACTAGTATTATTTTAGGTTAGTTTCATATTACAAATAAAAATACCAGGCATTTCCTTTTTCATCTGTCACACCCTCACATAATCGGGTGTATTGTCCTAATTCTGACTACAATTTGAACTATCCTCCCACTAAGCAGACAAGGAAATTTCAATATAGCAACTGCTTTGCAAGTGTCTAGTATTCAAGGAATGGACTTCACTGATCCATCCACTCTCTTCATAATTTTCTTTTTTCATTAATTTAAAAGTGATAAGCATAAAGAATGCAAACAGCATTTTGTAAGTAAAGGCTGATTATCCACATCATACCAAAATTTTTCTGATGGTCAGCATTTGATAGTCACGCAATGGTACAAAAACAGTACTGGGAGGAGCCAGTGTTAAAAGAGGAGCTTTTTCACTTCAGATGTATTATAAAAAATCAACAAGGCAAAGATTTATTGACAGAGACAACATAGCAAACCAACACCCAGTTGGAAGTGGAATGTCACATTTTATTTCCTCTCTTTCTGTAGGAAACACCACTTGCTTCTGTTCCCCCCCACCCTTCCCTATAGGATGCCTTTCTCATTCATCTCATTCTCCTGGGGACCCAATTGGACAGGAGTCTTGTAAAAAATGAAAAGCATGTAGACAGACACATGAAATTATAGGAATGCCATTATAATCTTTTCACATTAAATTCTCTCATGTAAGTGCAATGAGAAATAGAGACTCTCCCCCTCACAGTTTTCAAGTATCATTAAGTTTTATCTTTAAATCCTTGAAAAAATATAAATCTCCAGTGTGCTTCATCATTCACAATGCTCAGTTATCATGGGAGAAAACTCAGAGCAGAAGATCAAAAATCAGTAACTTCATGGAAGTCTCCCCTTCCACTGGGTGCAGAGCAGCTCTAAGGAGCAGCTGTGCATGCTCTCCCTCTTCTCACAATTAGCAATAGATCATGACATTGTGCATTAATAGTGCAGCAATGTTTCCCCAAAACCCTCTTATCTTAGATTTTTCTGTAAAGAGGCTGTTTCAGAGAGAAACACAGACATGAGTGTTAGTTGTTGCAACACTTCCTCCCCTCTCCGCTGCTCCAGTAACCCTGTGCTACAGCCACACACTGGGCCGGGCTGCTGACTTACTCATTTCCTCCCCAAGCTTCCTCTCCTACCACCCTGCTCTACAGGCACGTCTGACCAGGGAGCGTTCACTCCAGTGCCAGGTCTGACAGCTGGCAGTGAACGGGACAGCCACTGGCATCTGACTGCTGGCAGTGAACAGGACAGCCACCGATACCTGACTGCTGGCAGCGTAGGGGACAGCACTGATACCTGACAGCTGGGGACAGCAACTGGTATCTGCCGTGAGGAGCAGCGGTCTCAGCAGCACGACGACGGCACAGCCCTGATCCTGTTTGTGTGGTCCGAGCCCCGTGCCAAAGCCTGGTGATTGTGCTGCTCGCACCGCGAATCAGGATCCCCAGGGCAATCCGCGCCTGGGCACAGGCTGCTCATGCTAATAACGGTTTCCCCGAGCATTCCTCAGCTGCTCGTCATGCTCCCCTTCAACAGAGTAGAGGAAATAAACCCTGATACCCAAATATAGTTATGAACTTCACCTCGATACTTCACAAGTAGCTACAAGGAGCACTGGCAGGATCTGTAATGAAGCAAAACACTTTGTAATTCGGTAGCTTAATGAAGTGAGAAGGAGGGAGGACCTCACAGGTTACTGCCTTTTTAGAAAATGTTTAATCATAAACCATGTAATATACAGCAGGCAGTGATATAAAACATCCTCTTTAAAACTAATACAGAAATGTTACCACCCATGACCAGTGCCAAGTGGGAAAAGTCAGATGGGTTTCAGAAGTGCAGTCAGCCTAATGCAATAATAATGCATGACACTTTGTCAGTGTCTTTCACAGACCAGCTGAAGATGCTTTCCAGGCATAAATGAGATCACACCTTCTATTTGTAATTTCTGTAGATGTGAAGAAACTGAGGCATGGAGGCTGCTTTTTGATGTGGCTCACTCAAGAGTAAACAGCTGTGACTACATCCCAGATACTCTGAGTTGAAAATAATTTCCTCTGTGAGCTTTTATATCAGGTACTTTTAGAAAAATGCTTGGTGGGAAATGCATATTTCAAGAATTTGGATCCCTGTGTGGTTTTTTTGTTGTTGTGTTTGTTTGTTTGTTTGTTTGTTTTTGGTTGTTTGCGACAGAATATAGAGTCTCAGCTCTTAAAATAGTCTCCTGTTGCTATTGAGAAGATGGCTTTCCATATGCCTCTGTCACTCCCTTAGGTGCCAATGCTGCTGCTTAGGGAGAACAGCAGTTGCTGCCCATTGAGGTACAATCAGACCATGACAGACTTCCATGCTATTTAGAAGCATACGTTAATTTTCAAAAATATTTAAATATTTTTCCACTAAATGAAAAAGATATGTGGAATGACCAGACAGAATCCAGTTCTCATCACTTGTCCTTTAAAGTATTCTGTAGGAGACAATTGTATCCTCATTCATTAGCATGGCAGACTTGAAATGCTGTCCTCCAATGCTCACTATCATAAGCACCTTTGGAGATGGGGAGGCTTTTTAAGAACACCATTTTCCAAAAGGAATCTGTAGGGAAAAGCAACCTTCTCATAGATTTTTCATTAGTGTTTATTATGTGGCAAACAACAGTTGGACAAATGGATGGGAAATTTATCTATTAAAAAAAAAAAGTTGCTAGTAGTATAGCTGGGTTGCAGTATTTCACAGCAATACACAGTGCTACTTCTCAGCAGAGCAGGAGTCTGTCTTTTATTCTATGTATGGGTTATATCAATACATTTCATAATTTTTTTTTTCTTGATGAAAAATAGAGTAAAGGAAAATGAAACTATTAAATAGCCCCAAGACTAGAATTTTAACAGTCCGCCAATGTGAAAATATGGCACTGTTAACTTAATAGAAGGGTTATGTGACTTCTAGTGTAATGTTTTCACTCTACTTAAAATGTTGCCATTGGAAACAACTGATAGTTGACAGCACTTAAAGCTTTTCACCCGTGGACACTTTTTCAAATTCCTCTTGAAAAAGAAGAGATTGATGAGTCGTTTCTGTTGTTCTCCAGTATGTTACAAAATGGGCTGTAAATGATGTATATCTATTTCCTGGGAGGTTTTCCAGTGTGTGGCCTACCCTGGATACTGAATACCCAACAGAGCCTGCATAACAGTCCCAGAGTCCCTGTGAAGAGGATTTGCCAGAGGAAAGGGCATGACCACAACTTTATTTCAACTTAGCTGTGCTTGTCTAATAAATTGTGGGTAGGAAAGCACGTGTTGGAGTGTCCCTGAAGCAGTTTGTATTTATAAAGAGAAGCTGTGCAACACATTGGTTGGTGTTAGAGCAGTGTGAGGAAATCAGATTGCAGAGAGATGACTTTTTCTTTCCCACTGCCTATACATTAAGGAAAACTCAACTGGAAGGCAGGATCTGACCTTTTAAATATTTTCTTATTGAAGGTTATGCCTCTGGGATGCAGAGGAATAATTTTTTAGTTTCAGTCCTCCACTTCCCATGTAAAAAGACTAACTCTGAAAACAATGGTTCACATTTAGACTGCCATAAGAGACAGATCAACCACTCAATTTATGTCTTGATTTAATTGGGTACAGAAAATAATCTGCAATTCATTTGCTATGGAGTAAATCTAGGGTCTGGGGGTGGCACTTTTTGTAACATTAAGCAAATTACATGAGAAAGAAAAATATTTACACAATTAAAATATATATAGACAGAAAATGAAACTAGAATGACTTAATTTATAGGCAAGATGGAAGCCAATGCACTTTCTTTAACAAAATGAAATGAGTATTAAATGACATTCCACAAACCCTGTTTCTGAATCCCACTGAGCAAATGAGAACAATTATGAGTTAAGGAATAGAAACCACTTAGAGGGATACATGCCAATTAACCAAAATGTCAGAATCCCTGTAGTACAATTCTATTTTGTAAATAGCAGCATGTATCCATCAACACTACTCAGCAGTTTACAGATAAAAACACAATTAAACAAAACTCCATTAATGCCAGCTAAGAAAATTAGTTGAAACAATACTCTTCAACAATCACTGGCAAGCCTTAGATGACTAACCCAACTTAAAGGGGGCTATTTTATATTCCCAAGTTGCACTTGCAGTTTGTGATCAAATCACTGAAGTAACATTAGTACTTGCTTACTGTGCTCCCTTTCTACTTATTTCTTCCCAAACCCCAACTCAGAATTAATTTAACACATATGTTTGAGGCCAATACTCACCAATGGCAAAGGAGCAATACTTTTGATGCTTCTGTGCCAGATGGAAGGTAACAGTATATGCTCCTTTGAACATAGATTTCTGTGTGTGTGTATTTGTCTGTAAGGCTCACTGAGTAATTTGTATATTGGCCCAGATAAAAATCCAGCACTTTATAGAATAAATTCACTTGTTCATGCTTTGAAAACATTCCTTCTGATTTGCTTTACAGTTTAATCACATCGTTTTATTTACTGGCTTCAGTCTTGTGCAATAGCAATAAAATGCCACTGGAAGGAGCCAGATCTTCGTCCTGAAGCTGCAGGGACCCTGAACAGGCAGCTGCTTCTCTCTCTACAGGCTTGTGCTGTGGGGAAGTGGAACTTGTCAAGGGACCAACAGCACCACAGTTATTAACACTGGCCTCGAGCTTCCTGAATTATCGGGAGATATTAAGTGCCTATCACATACTATTAAGTTCCACCCACACAAAGCAATCCTCCAAAGCAGTTGACCTTGAGACTTTCTGTTATAAATATGCCATATATTTGTTCATACAACTTTGGAACTCTTTCTTAGATATAGATATGGATATAGATAGATACACAGATATAGATGTTTGTGTTTATATATTTATATATATAGTCTTTAAAGTGCATTTCAGCATCCATTTGGTGAAAGTGCAATAAAATACCTATCATTCAATGCAGCTTTTACATAAAACATTGATTTAAACTAGTATCTCAGATAATTTTATTACAGTAAGGAAGACCAGGATTACCCAGTGGGCAGTGTGTTACACCTAGAGACACTACGAAGAAGGTGTCAACATTTAGTTCAGATAAGCAGTGTGATTCTAAAGGCAGTGTCCTATCACTGGGACTCTCTCAAAAATCCCCTTCACATAAGAAAAAAAAAAATAAAAAAATAGGTGCTTCAAGAAAGCCATGCTTCTAGTTTTCTTGGCATCCAGGATAACAGAGACCCCACTAGTGTGAATCACAGGTCTCATATAAGTCTTGTCACTGCCAAGATAAGTTTCATGACCAGTCCTGCATTCACTTTACAAAAGAAACCCACAATATGAAGAGTTAAGTTTCCTGTAAAGGGAAAAATTAACTAAATTTGAACAGGTTTCCTTTCTGGCTCACCCGTATAACACCACAGATGAATGGACAAGACTTCTACAATCTGAGTAGAAAGCATGAAATAATTTTGAGAACAAACACATTATTGCTTTGTTAGTTCTTTTTTTGTTCACAAGCAAAAAGCAACTCTTGCTATCAAACAGATCATTTCTGGGTGAACACCTGCTTCTGCAAATCAGCAATGGGGCTCCTCACATGCAGCTGAGAAGATTCCACTGTGAAACTACTCCAGATTTTCCATCAAAGCTCATTTTAAGGATTTATAACTTGGACAGAGAGATTCTTTCCACACTGCAATTTGGCATTAAAGAACTTGGCCCAGGGATCAAAATAACCCTCTTTGCCTGCACTTCTTTTTACGTGTGGAAAGGCAAATTTCTGATATATAAAAATACAAAAATAATAAGACATACACCTCTTCTCTTCTTGTGAGAAAAAAGTAGCAAATAAGGCCATAACTAACTTTAAATATAAAGTCTTCAGCACTTTTTGAGGCTTAGATAGCTGATTTGTCTCATTTCCTCTCATGTGGAAGAACAGTTTGACAAATCAAACTAAACAAAATACACTGCTTTCTGAGCTACATATTTTATAACGAGATATTCTAACTCCTGGGTAATTTTTCTCTGTGCTTTGATGTTTAAAAGTCATTTTTCACCAACTGTATGATTTTAATATCAATAATGGTCTCATACATATTCAGAACACCACTGGGGTGCTATAGGCAACACAATAATATTGAGTAAGCTAATGATTTCAGGTGTTGTGATCTGAGACTCTTACTGTCTCTGTTAGAACAGGCCTTGGTGGTGAGAGTTGTAATGGTCATGTGTGCAACTGCTTTGCCTTTTGCTACCTACCTGAAGCTTAGGAAAATGAAATTATGCTTACACAGATGACAGCCTATACTTACACCTCTTCAGCTCAAGAAATGCAATGTTTCAAGGACTTGAAAGACTAAAAATGCATTATACAATTGGGATACCACTTCAGGACACTTCCTTTTTTTCCTTTGATCAACACTGAACGCACTGCCCATAATAAATACCTACCCATTCTGATTATAATAATACTTAAATTTACAATTCTTCAGAGCAATTATTTTTACGTATGAAATAAATTCTGTCAGTCAATATTCTTAAACAATGAAGAGAAGAAAATAATCTTATCATAGTTATGACATCAGAAGATTTTTCATCTCAAATGGGAATCAATGTTCTAATCTTTCTCATTTCTTAATGAAAGATGTGTCTCATGTACACCTTCTGTAACACAACCAGATTTGGAAAGATCCTACAATGGAAAGAAAAAGATTCTAGATTCCTACTAAAAATGCCCTTAACACTCTTCCTTTCTATCATAGAAGGTGCCTAAATACCTCTAGTGAATGCTTTCGATACACATCACATGAGAAGAGGCAGTGTCTCACAGAGAAAGGACCTTAGGACGTGGAGGTTTTCATTAACTGTTCAATCTGCAGTCTCCCATGCACACATTCTACCAGATTTTGATTTTCCTACACCCTATAGGACCACAGCACCACTCAAAATAGCCCCAAAGATATATGATCCATGACTCAAAATTTTTTCACCCATGATTTACCTCTGAAGACAACAAAACCCCCTTCTTTTATGAGACAAAATGTTGCTTTAGTGTTTGAGGTTTGTTCTCTGGGTCCTCATGACTGCCCGTACTCAGGGCTCACTTCTTCAGGGGACTGCTTTCCACATCTGCAACTTCTCATTCACTGTCCTATATTTTCTTTTAAAATACATATTCTGGTGATACCATGTCTCTTGGATGACAGACTAGAAATGAAGGATAAGGATTGACTAACTCACTTTAAAGGGCCACTGCCTGTAAATTTAATTAAATCCGTATCTTCCACCTCCCACACAATCGCCCCTTGGGACTAAAGCCTTCTGTAAAGGATTAGGAAGGGGATACTCTCATTGCAGCCACACCACTACAGAGAAAATAATTCAAGATTTGGGAAGTTGTGAGCAGGAAGCAGATGAGGAAGAAAGGGACTCACTGAAAACACAAACAAACAACTCTGCTGGCTAGAGATTATAGCATTTATTTTAGACAGAGGTGATTGTGCTCCAACCATTCCTTCCAAGAGCCTTTTTGTATTTTGTCCTACTAATGTAAGTAAGAAACAGAAATGATCCACTAAAAGAAGCATCATGTCTCCTCTCAAACGAGTCCCTAATGCAGCTGCCTAGCACCTTGCGTCCCATCCCACGTCAGGCTCAATTGTTTTCTTGGATTGTGGTGCTGCACAGCACTAATGGCACCAGTAGCTCGCTCCTCAGGTAGCTCTGAGAAGGCTGGCACTCCAGGACTGCCCACACAGCTGTTCAGTCATTCACAGAGTTATGGAATATTACTTTGGGGACCTCTGTTTGACACATGCTAACTTTTTTTTTTTTTTTTTTTCTTTTTTCTTCTTTGTTTTTTTTTTTTTAAGGAAATACTTATTGCTGATGAATAATAAATATTTAGTCATGAAACACTGGCAAGGGTTATTTTTTCCCCAGCTCTAAATTTTGTTAAAGTAGGCAGGTGCTTATTTCCCCTGCCCTTTAAATAAACCTTGCTGGCAAGGTGCTTGACTTTGTGAAGCCAACACAGCTTCTGAGCATTCTCAGAGGCAAAATATCATGTCTGTACAGATCCTTAATGTAAAAACCTGGAATGGCTATCGACAGAACATGAGCACTGCCAAAACTGACAGCTGCTGAGTGGGAGTTCTGAGGATGAGAATGATGGATATAGACACCTAAAATGCAAGTGAAATAGTTCATAGGAACATAAATTCTTTGGGGGAGGAGGAAAGATTATATTTCAGGAATTACTGTACAAAGGATATCCTTTGTAAAAGGTCCAACTATTTCCTACATTATTTAGTCCGTAAGTATGGAATAGAATAGTCCTCAAAACAAGTTTTTCCTTAAATTCTTATAGTTGCTTTTGAAGGTCTCTGATAACAGAGGATTAAGGTTTTTTAATAGCACTCACTATTAAAAATATCTCTCTATTTATATGTCTGATATCAAGATATCTCTGACATCTTGAATATCTCTCATTTTGATGTAAATGTAAGGATAAATGCTTTGAAAGAACTTCCTGAGAACATAAAGAACCTTAATGCTTTTTTATTTTTTTAAGAATTTTTACATTTGGAAAGTTGAAGTTCAAGTGGAAAGTGAAGTCTGAAATTTTATGGAACTGGTATATCTCTCAAGTTGTTCAGTCCCACAGAGAGGCTTCTCAAACATTGCACCAGATGGCTTTGTTCTCACCTTCCCTGGACAGTTTAGTGCTACTTCACTATCAGGAATAAAATCCCACACTTACACCAGTGCTTCATTTTATGTTACTGTCATTATCTTGTTACAGGTTATAATGGTATTGGCATTATCTGCCTAATAATTATTCTTGAGTAACAGCAGTAAAACTCTTTTAGAGTCTCAAGCTCTGATCTGAAGTCTGCTGAACTACTTAAGTTTTATCTGTGTCTCTTTGACCGAAAAAAGATGTTCCATACATTAAAGAAGAATGAAAGTGGGCAAATGGATTCTCTAGTCTGTGGTTCTACAGTAAAAAAATCCCATCTCATCTAGATAGATTAAATATGCCTCACCATAATTTATCTTTATATAAATAATATAATTT
>VXBB01006189.1:417679-492690 GCA_013399915.1 Illadopsis cleaveri
TTTATATGTATTGTGTAGATGAATTTACTGTATTCCTTCAACTTCTAATCCACAGAAGCATTCTCTTTTAAGAAACTGTTTATACCACAGTTCCAAAATAGGTGACTTTGTTACATGTCAAACAAGCTTGGAGGATTTGAATCCTCAAGGAACACTCTAAAATGAAAATACTGCAGTAAAAAATGTATTTTAGCATACAAATGATAAAGTGTCTAGTATTGTAAACCATTAAAAAAATTATATCCCAAAAATGCTATTTAAAATGCTCACAGTGATATTCAGTGGTACAACACATTTCTGTAAATAATTATCTTAAGAACAATGTATTTTAATTAATTATGTTAGCATGCTCCAAATTCCAGTCACACACCAGCCACAGTGATACAGAGGGCACAAGACAATTCTGCATACTCAGCTTTGAAATGATGCTCAACCAACAAACTGCTCACAGAGTAGGGAAACCATCTGAACATCCCTGACATGAAACAAAGGTCATTTAAAAACAATAGCATGCAAGTGCATATTTTCCATTCTTTGCAGAGCAAAATTTACAAATTCATTGGGCATTCCAGTTTACATGAGAGGCTTACCCATGTCCTTCAGCAATAACTAGGTAATTTATTTTTTTTAAAAAAAGCACAAAAACCGCAAAACCTACAGTGTGCATTTCTATGGATCGACCCCAGAAACACAGGAAGAAAGCCAAGAATTGAGAAAATTTCTTAAATCCACAGGTAAATAGTATTGTTATCATCTAATTGTTTTAGCTGTGTATATTTCAGTCATTGAATATACACTATATAAGCAGAGTTCACAAAGAATCTTAACAACTAAATGAACAGCAAAGGCATGTGCAGAGAGGCAATAAAAATCAGGGAAGGCATGATGTTGAAGCACAACCTGTAGAGTTGTGCAAATCCTCAGCCATGTACACATACCCCTCTTGGTGCCCTTCACGGGAACAGGCAGTTCAAACACCTCAGAGTACCTGTGGCATGCTCAGTTTCTGACATTGTTTTTTCAACTGACCAGACCATCTGACTTTGGCACAAGTGAACCTTTTTTGTGGAAAGCTGTCAGAATCAAAATTCGCAGGGAAATCCAAACACTTGTAAACAAACTGCATGTATTTATTCACTTGAAGTCAAGAGGCAGAACAAAGGCTTAAAACAACAAACTTTTTTTCCCCCCATTGCCTGTTTTCAATGTTCTTTGAAAGCATTTATAAAGTCACTTTAGTCTGTTCTCTGTTCCTGGCAGGAAGGAGCTGGCATCTTTTCTTCTGTCACTGTGACTGTGGAGTTTGTAGAGAGCCATGACAGACACAACGTGGCCTAGTCCATTCCGAACCTGCCCATGGGCCCCTTGAAGTAGAAATGCTCTCTTAAACCCTGAAGCAGTTCGTGTGGATCCAGGAGATCCAGGGCCTCTGTACCCACCTTTCCCGTGTAAGCTGAATGAAAGTGCTCTGTTCCTTTAAAACAGCAACCTTTTAAAAGTAGTGTTTATCCTATTTTTGTCTTTCTGTACCTACAAGCTCTTACTGATGCTTCTGCTTTCTAGCACCATCATATTTAAGCCTCAAGATGCCCCTTAATCTTACTCTCTACACTCATCTTTGGAAAGAGTAAATTGCTCTCAGCTTGAAGAGGGCAAAGACAGAAAATACTTCCATATAATTACTTCTCCTCTTTTTGCATGGAAGATCATTTTTGCCATCACTTCTTGTTATATTCTTGACAGATCTTGTATACGGTTCTATCTTGAATCCAGAACTTGAGCGGCTGTCAAAATCTTTGATGGCCTCAAAATATTTTCCTGCAGAACTGTTTTATCTTCTATATAGCAATGTAAACTGACTAACAGTAAGCATTTTTTCAACTACTTTTCACAGATGCCTTAAAAACAGCCCACTGATTCATGTAGGTCTGCTATATGATGTGTTGTAAATCTTAAAACAAGGAGGGAATATTTCATATGACATCAAAGATGGAGAACTAAGGAGGAAAACAATTAGGAAAAAAGATATCCTTTCATAAAATATTCTTATACCATATTTTTCATTACTGCTTTTTTTCCTTAAGAGAGCAGGTTGATATGTTTTAAGTTGTCTCTGTGAAGATATATCTAAATTAAGAGATAAGGTAAGAGACAGCTAGGCACAGAGTTTTGCTAGGAGCAAAGGCAAATGTAAGGTTTTCAGGAATTCAAATAAATTTGTCAGAATGAAAATTGGTTTTTTTGAGATGATGAACAAAGAAAAATGACCTGACTAGAAGAAGCAGAGACAAAACTCAGGGTCAGAAAAATCACTGCCGAAAAAACCCCAAAATCAGAGAATAACCTGAATAGTATCAATGTGCAGAATAACAAAAAAAATCACAGAATCACAGAATTTCTAGGTTGGAAGAGACCTTCAAGATCATCGAGTCCAACCCATGCTCCAACACCTCAACTAGATTACGGCACCAAGTGCCACATCCAGTCTTTTTTTAAACACATCCAGGGATGGTGACTCCACCACCTCCCTGGGCAAACCATTCCAATACTTTACAACTCTTTCTGTGAAAAACTTTTTCCTAATATCCAGCCTATATTTCCCTTGACGCAGCTTGAGACTGTGTCCTCTTGTTCTGTCCGTTGCTGCCTGGAGAAAGAGACCATCACCCACCTGACCACAGCCACCCTTCAGGAAGTTATAGAGAGTGATAAGGTCACCTCTGAGTCTCCTTTTCTCCAGGCTAAACAACCCCAGCTCCCTCAGTCGTTCTTCATACGGCTTGTGCTCCAAGCCTCTCACCAGCCTCGCTGCCCTCCTCTGGACACGCTCAAGCGTCTCAACATCCTTCCTAAACTGAGGGGCCCAGAACTGGACACAGTACTCAAGGTGTGGCCTCACCAGGGTCGAGTACAGGGGAATAATGACCTCCTTGCTCCTGCTGGTCACACTATTCCTGATACAGGCCAGGATGCCATTGGCCTTCTTGGCTACCTGAGCACACTGCTGGCTCATATTCAGCCGACTGTCAACCAGAACCCCCAGGTCCCTTTCTGCCTGGGCACTGTCCAGCCACATGATCCCCAGCCTGTAACATTGCAGGGGGTTATTGTGGCCAAAGTGCAGGACTCGGCACTTGGACTTATTAAACTTCATCCTGTTGCACTCTGCCCATCTGTCCAACCGTTCCAGGTCTCTCTGCAAAGCATGTTAAGATTGTGGCTAAAATAATCTTGGATGTAGGCAAGGAGGTTGGCCTGGGTTATTTGGGTGTTTTACCTTTTAAGATAGGAAGTTGCCCTAAATTCATGTAAGGTAGAAAATGGGATTTAAAAATATCTCTTTTCTTCCTTTTGCCAGGAATAACCTATTAAAATCTGAATTTCCTACTAGCTATTCAAGACAAAAGATTAGGAATGTGCTTAGAATGTAAATCTGTTTACTAGCAGGACACCCAGTGTCATGACATCAAGTACAGGCAAGATCTTCATTTTCCTCAAGAACATCCAACTGCAGCATATACTGATGCAAAAAATAAATAACATTCCTCTCCTCACAAAGGAGGGAAAACACATTCATCTGTTTTCAGCTGGATCTTTCATTTCAGTTTCTGCGGTTTGACCTCCCCCTACCTGTACCACAAGAAAGCAGAAATATCTCCATTAAAGACAACATATAAACAGAAGAATGCTTGCATTTAGGGTAAAAAGTAGGGCCTGGAGCTAAAAAACCAAACAAATCAACCAACCAACCACATCCCCCCTTGGCAGTGCAAGTGTTCATCACAGCTTATTCTAAGCTTATGGTACTAATCAGTATCTGATGCTCTGTCTTGTCTGCAGATACTTTAAAAGCTGGCTTGTTTCTGTGCTGGATCAATTGCTTCACTAATGCCATTCAAAACTTTGTTCTGCCCTAATCCTTGTTCATGTGGAATTAGGTGGAATGAACTGCTTTCTCTATCGCTGTCATCTTTGCCAGGCATCAAAAATCAGTTCAAGGCAGACAGGAGAAGCCCAGCGCTCCCAGAAGCACAGCAAAACCTGAGAAGGGAGCTCTCAGGGCAGAGGGTAGCACTGAGGCCACCGGGTGAGTCAGGGAAAGCAGGACGTGCTGTGACTAACCCCGGTGGAGAAGGAGCGTCACCTCCCGCCCCCACATCATGCGAGTCACTCATCCCACAGCTCAGTGACACAAAGGATGCAGGAGAGCACAAACAGCCGGCATTTACACAGGAAGAGACCTAGGGAAAAGCAGGGCTGGTATCCAACAGTGGCACACGTTCCTAGCTCAGCTCTGTGACCTCTGCTGTTCCCATGCCTGAGGGGCTCAGAGCAATAAATGCACCAACTGTTGCAACAGAATATATAAAGTAATATATAATATAATAACCTTGCGTAACTATGCTGCAATACTTCTGATTTTTGCGTATTTGATTATATATGCATATTTAACTTATTTATACTTCTATGCATATTCTATACTAGTTTCTCTGATATGGAAATAAATACAGCTGGTCACTTAAAGTTGGTAGTATTTAAGAACCAGATATTTTCCTCCAAAATGCAGGCATCTGGCCTGAGGTAGGCATCTAGGCTCCATTGACAGTCTGCATCAAGTGAAACAGGAAACTGTGAAGCAGTTTAACCCAAGCAGGATGGGAGCCTAATACAAGAAGAATTAATTCCTCTCTGGAGTTAAAGTCCTATTTTTTAGAGGACAAAAACTAGTGAGACTAATCCCACATGTAGTGCATGACTATCTTTAAACTCTAATTTTGTGGTTGACTCTGGAGCATCTGGTTGAAAAAGTGGAATAGGAGGGTCTGAAGAAAAAATGCACAACAGATACTCTTCCTTACAGTTTCAGTGAAATCTTTGCTAATTTATCTATTGATTTCTACTGGAGCAAGACTGAATGGAGTACATCTGTTGTGTATTGATTTGTTCCTGCAAAGGGACAGCAGGAATTTGCAAAACAGGAGCTTATGGAGATGCAAGCATTCCAGGAGGGTCACACTCCTGGAATATGGATATGGATAAACACCTGTATCTCACTATCTCACTGCCCCCTTTTTGTTTTTCTACCTGCAGAATCAAAAAGTATCCCAGGCGTGGCACAAATATGCTACAAACAAGCTGATCTCACATTTGAACAAGTGATCACATATTTAGTAGGAACTGAAGGCTAGAAATTAAAATACAGAAAAAGATGTTGAGAACAGGATTTCATAATGTGGCAAAACCCCTGTTTGGGGTTTATCTCAATGAAGGAGGTGATATGGAGAGAGAAGTGAGAATGTATATCTAAGCACATGCCTAATAACTTGATAGAGCATAGAAATGCAGTCAACTGCTTCTAGCAAATTCAGTTTATTCCATCTGTGGAAATAAAAAAAATACATATGAGAAATAAAGTAACAGCATTAATTTACTCCAGAGTTGTCCATCCTTTCAATATAAAATATAAATATGTCAAGCACTAGTAATACATTTATTTGACATATACAGAGCACAGAGATGAACACAATAAATTGCTTTCATTCTCCTCTGATCCTGGCATTAATTAATGCAGCCTTAAAAATGCTTCACCTTGTGCCAGCTGACTAAATTGTCCTACAGTTCTCATGAATTAAGGGGCTGAAGCTGTCCTGAGTTACAGCTGCTCTACCACACCTACCAGTAGTCATGGTTCTCCATGGCCCACCAGACTGAGTGTCCCCAGCCAGGACCCTCATGGAATGACAACCATCTTACCTGGAGCAAGTGCTGCTCTGAATCCCCCCAAGTCTGACCCAAACTGTATGGACCATTACTCATCTGGCTATACAATAATGCAATACTAAGAGTCGAGCACTGGGGGAAAATACTGAGGGAAAGGGTCATATTTTGATGTGGTGTTTTGAGTTCCATTTAAACATACAGAACTAAAGATGCTGGTGAACTTTATTTTAATGTAATTCCTTGGTGAGAGAAAGGGAAGGAAATTATCAGTGTCATAAGCTGCGCTCAATTCCAATATCAACGTCAACTTTTTGAACAGATCAGTAATTTAGTGAGAGAAATGTTTCAGCCTGGTTTCCTAGAACATTTTTTTTCTAGGCACATATTTTATTTACAATAGGAAAATCTTCAAAGAGCATTTAAAACTTACTACCTTTGTAGACAAACAGAAATTGTAGGATTCTCACTGTTTGTTTGTTACACTGTGTAAAAGAAAACTACATACAATTTGTGGTTGTTTCTTGAAAGATTCACTCAAATGTCTAAAGTAAAAACTGGAAGGAGTAGGGTGAAAGCCACTGTTAAGCAGTAGCCTAGAGTGTTATGGGAGTGTTGTGTTTTCTTGACTTGGATTTTTGGCAGAAAGAATTTGGAAAGGTTTTTTGGTAAAAACTGGACTCTATATGTAATTTCAAATGCTTGGTGTTTCACATGGAGTGAGAACTATATTGGATTGCTTACAGCCAAGTAGAAGTAGGTGGTGTTTATATCCACTTACACTGACCACTAAAGCATTTCAGACTGCAGGAAAGAATGGCACTACTATCCCAAGACAAACCAACAGGTAACTTCCTCATGACTTCTGCTGATGTGCAGCTGTAAACCTTTTCCTACTCTCAATTTTCTTTTTAAATCACTGGCATCCCCTCTACAGTAGCAATTCCACTTGTTGCCAGACTCTCATTCTCCTAACTCCACATTTTCTTTTACTATTGCTTCAAGGGCACTTTTGGTCAAATCATTTGCACTTCAAAGTCACAGGTGCTTACAAATGTTTAACTCTAAAGGGACTCTTTCCAGCGAAGCTTTATGTAAACAAAATATGTGGTATCCATAAGCAGGCCAGAGCCACAGTGTATTCTAAACAAGTGTCTTAAGCCAACAATATGTATTTGCTCTTGCAACTTAAACAATCCAGATATAATTCATGGCATCCTATTAAAAAATCTATTATTTTTTCAATGTGAAACATTTCTTTTCCCATCACGTCAAAACAAGTATAAAATGAGATCATCAACTTTCTTCCATAAGGCTAAAAGAATTAATAAAAGAACATAAATAGCACATGAAGAAATCTATTACAAACCTCCCTGGACATACTGCAAGCCAGAATCTTTAAGATAATGTTAAAATATAGAAGAGCACCTGATTCTCTGCTTAGAAAAAGTCAATAAGAATATAGAGCAGCCTGAGAAAGAAAAATCTATCCCAAACCAGATGAGAATTCAAAGCAAGAAACCAGACTCACACCATGAAAGGATCATTGTAAAGTCACCTGATCCTTGAATCTGAAGTATCACATAAGAGTGTGCATAACAGGAAACATATTTCATATTTGCATATTGGCGATAGGAATTCAACAGTCTTGCAAACAAAAAAACCACTCTGATAATCAGTAAAAGCTATGTAAAGTTTTCTGTTTCAAAAATCTTTCCTGGCTTACATATGTAGTTGCTGTCAACAAACAGGGAAGAATGCTTTGCCATTAGGCAGAGGCAGACCCTAGTCTACTTTGCCTTTTCTGTATTCCTTATTACTGTGATGCTATTTCATTTGCGATCATGAAAATTTTCCAAGGAAAAATTATGGAAAAAATGTGAGAAAAACTGCAAACTGGCTAACTGGTCTATTCTGGCCTCAGTCTTTGAATTTGTTCAAGGGTGTGTCTGTTTACCTTGCTACCAAAGTAGACAGCTGTACGACACTTGAGAGTCTCAAATACCATGTCATATTCAAATACAGAAAAAAAGGTAATTTTATTTTAATTGGTTATGAGAAAATATGTGCTGTACAGGTAACAACAGGTGAATTTTTTATTTTCCCAAAATGCAATGGAAATCCAAAGAACTCCAGCAAAGACAGATCTGAAAATCCTGCTCTAGAAATACTAGGGATATATCATATTTTTCACCCTTACTTAACTCAGACTCATGAAACTGTAATATCATCAAAATACCTGTCAACTAAGGAGAAAAAAACCAAAATGCACTAACCAGAACTGAAAAAATAAATTAAAAATAGCATGTATACATTGGTAAGAAAAGCAACATCTTGTCCCACCCACAGCACCAGCTTTACCGTTCAGTAAGAAAACAAACCAGAACAGGGGGAGGAAAATAGGCCACTATGCCAGGAATGTGTTTTTGATGAAAAAAATTAGTCCTGTTTTATACAATGGCTGCATTCAAACACCTCTCAAAGCAGTCCAGATGTTGGTTGGACCAAATTAATAACATTCTCTATGTGCTTTTAGCCCACTCTGACTCTCATCCTATCAGCCATTTTGTCCCAAAAGCCTCCACACTGTATCAATCAGCGCCTGACTAGAAGAGATTCCTCACACAGCTGAAAGATACATCTCCTTAAGCAGCTGCTGCTGCTACTAAACTCCTGAGCCTTTCTCATTACTAACAGCACTTTGCACTGGCAGCAAAACAGCTTTAATTTAAGGGCAGGACCCATGTCCTCTGCTTGGAAACCTGTGGAACTATGTGAATATATTCAGCTTGCCCACGCTTTCCCAGGAACAACCTGCCCCTTTTAAGCATCGAGGTGTATCATTCATTTTAATTGTGTGGAAGCTGAAAGACTGAGCTCCAGTGAGAGCAGCTTGCCAGGTCAGTTTAGGCAGCCCCTCAGATGCACTGAGTTGACATAATAATGGGAGGTGCTGGGGAGGGAGCAAAGCAGCAAACAGCCTGGGGGAAGCTCACAGCATTCAGGATGTAGTCGCATCCCATTTTCAAAGTGAAACTTCACGAACCTATGCTAGAATCACTGAAAAAATAACTAACATTGGAGAAAACACATTTGGTGCTGATTATATTATTTCTTTTCTGCCAGCTTATAGTCTTACATGAGCTTCAAATTCTTTCCTCAGCATATTGTAGTGCAAATCAAGATTTTCAAAATGCTGACAAAAATAAATATTAGGTATTTTGTCTCCCAAAGAAGAACAAGTGACGGCCCAAAGTATCTCAGCTTAGTGAGAAAGAAAATCAATGAAACTAAGTCCACTTCTAATATGTGAAATGTAGACCAAAAAAAGAAAAAAAAAAAAAAAAAATTACCTCTCCCAGTAGCCTGCCCGATCTCTTCAATTCCAACAGCAAGTCCTTTCTTTTTGGCACCTGTTACACTCCCCAAAGGGCTCTTAGAGCCAGTGCAGCGCCACTAATGATGAGAAACATCTAGAGAGTTTCAACTACTGCACTGCCCCTGAAATGCATTTCAGAAATAACAGCAGCTGTAATGATTTAAACTATAACACTCCCCCATCGCAGAGATTCAAAAATATTCTAGAGCAGCTAAACAAAGTGCTGTGTATGTTACTAATTAAAGTACGACAGCATCAAGAAGTCCTCCTACACTCCAGGATCTTCAATGCAACTACATAAACAAGGAATAAAAAGTATTTCTTGCTTTAGATAGTGTACGATCCATCTATAAGAGAGGACATTGCAGACTGATAGAAAAAGATGACTGTAGGAGAAGACCAGATACGCCCACTCTGTAAGTGCAGGTACACTCTAATAAACTGTATCACCCTGGAAATACTCTTGAAGGGTAAACCTCCTGTCCCTCAGGGAGTGAATCCTAGCCTCCAGCTGCAATATTTTCATGCTTTGCTGGTGCACAAGTACTAATCCACAGGTCAAAGTGCAACAAGATGTAGAAGTGCTGAGTCAACTCACAGGGATGGGGTGTCTACCTTGCCAAGGACAGCAACTTTTGGGCATGTATGGGACTGTTACATGGGTGACTAGAGCAGACAACATTCACTGCACATCACCAGCACACCCAACATCAGGTTTACTTGAGGCATCACACTGAACGTGCTTTAAGACTAAGGTCATACAGGCTCAGACAAGACTCTATAGCCAACTTGGCCTGCTAAGGAGGCATATTTCAGTGTTAATATGATAAATATAAGAAAACGCCAAATGGTTTACTTCTTATTTTCTACACAGTCCAAAAAGTCCTCCTCTTGGCCTGTGTTGATCTTGGAAGGAGGCTACTTCATACCTATTTTGTTAGAACTTAAGTGTAGAACATATTTCTATCTAAGAAGCTTCTACTTACATTTTTTTTCTATTTCTCACTAGAATAATTACCATATGTTCTTTAGCCGATTAGTCTCCTCAAATGATCTGCACAATCTAATTCATGTTTTGCCTCGCTCCTTTTGGATTAATTTTCACTTCTATTTAAATGATATTTTGCCCTTTTGAGAAAGACTGCCTAGGTTTTTTACAACTGTGCTTCTCATCTTTTGAAATTTCACTTTGCAAATTCTCGTATCATGTGTGGCTTGGCACTGAAGGTAGTTTAATTATTATTTGAAAATACTGACAGTTGAAGCTAGGACAGGATTTGATTCACATCAGTATGTCACCTAATTAAAAATATATCTTACTTTACAGTCTATCACCAAAAGGTAACATACTGAAATCTCTACTGATCCAATGCCATAAAGGCAAGGAGGAAAAGATGAAAGAACAGCAACTGCATTCCTTGTTAAACAGTAAACTTCCTGAAAAAGAGACTTCTGAAGCTGTTGCACTCTGGGAAAACCCTCCTCTTCCATAGCAGTGGTGCCATGTCTGTCCCAGATCCAAATGACCAGCTGGTATACCATCCAAGAAATCACCACCACTGAAGCTGTGTATCAATAACATGAAAAAACAAAGGCCATCAATTCTTTCTTTCTCAAATGAATTACTAAGATGAATTATTTTGTGAAGGCAAAAGCTCAAATTGACTGGAGAATGGCTGCCTGAACATAACTGCTTTGGAAAGACTTAAATTGTTTCAATAATTTGTCCTTTAAAGCACCTCCCTTCCCTCCAAAGCAGCTGTTCATCCTTGTAGTGCTTCCATAGTTCTGAATTAAGAGACATGCTGTGACTGGTACTTTTGACTTTCTGCCAATAGACAGAAAACTGTGAAAACTGCATCCTCTTTTCCTCTAGCAGGTAGGAGGTGGAAAGTGGAGGTGAGGCCCTGGGCAATCAAGTGGGAGAAATGTGTGTAAAGAGCAGAGGAGTAAGAAAAATACAAAGCAAGAAGAAAAATGAATCACACTCACTCTTCAGCAAGTGTTAGGCACCAGACAGTAGAAAAGGGCATTTAGAAAACAAAGTAAGAATAGGGCAAAAACTGCAATTTAAATAGTCATAAGGGAGCTTTTATTTTTCTGCTACTCCACCCCTTTCCTTACAAGATACAATTCCAGTGGTGTTCTAAGCAGAGACAGCTCTGTGAGCTACCCTATTTTTACACTCTTCTGAATCACTACTATCTACATGCAGATCCAAATGAATCCCAACAGGGGCCCCAAGATCCTCTTGCAAAGGCACAGTTTACAAAAGGAAATGTTGGCAATATTCACACAGTGAATGAGGTTAACTGAAAGGCAAAATATCCATGACTTATCCACAAACATAAATGCAGTAGTCAAAATACTCTGCTCTGTAGAATCAACATCTACCTTTTTTGAGGGGAAAAGAAACAGGTTCTGCAGCACAGCAAGGTAGTAAGGAAAATGTGCACGTGTTCTGCTCTGCTCTCAATATTTGGCATTAGACGTTGGTCTCTAAAGCTGGATGTACTGATCATTCACAAGTGAAGGCAATTACTATGCAAAGGGGAAAAGTTTTAAGGATGTTTTGAGCTCTGTGGCCACAGTGTGAAGCACTGGATTATTTAGTGTGTTAGCAGAGAAATAGCTGGGTGAACCAGAATTATATTTAATTAGGAAATAGTGTCAAGACTATGCCTGAAGCCATTGAAAAATTATCTGTACAATGTTTGTTTTTTTAAATTGCATTGTTTCCCCTCACAAATTTTAAAAGCAACTGACGAAGAAGAATCCTACGAAGCCTAGCTAGGGCTTCAATCTGATATTCAGAAAAATCTACTTCTTCTTGTTCAGCTGCAGAAGGTTCTTATCACCTTAGCAGAGAAATTCCATTGATGGTATAAAGAAGGGTCCTGTGCTTGACAGGTGAGGAGGGGCAAACCCCAGGAGCAGGGACAGGGGCACTTTCCAGAGCAGCAGTGCCACTTCAGCAAACTGGAAGACTTCTAAGTCCTGTGTTGCTCAGGTGAGAGTAGCCAGGCACCATGGGGAGCCATAGTTAATGCCTTCCCAGTCTTTCATGCCTCAGACAGCCTTCTTGTTTTGACAGTTCAGTCTCTTGTTCAATAATAAGGATTCTTAACAATTTCTTAATTTACCCAAATATCATGAGGTCTGAGGACATTTATTCTGCCAAATCAAGATTCCCAAAACTTTTCCTCTCCTGGTACAGCCCTACTATAAAGGATTAAGATCAATATTATAACTTAATTCTCACTGGTGGCACTCCTTCTGACTTCTCATCCAAGTTTCAAGACCCCATTTTTTTTTCTCTCTTACCCAATTCTTTAGCTCCAGCTTTCTCGTAAACTTGGTTTCTCTTCTCAACAGAGCTCTAAACTAAAACCTCTTTATTATTCCATTGATGCTGGATCCCTCAAATGTCAACCAGGCCTGAGAAAGATAAATCCTGTTGCTTAGGGCAGAGCCTTAATTTTCTCCATGCCCATGTCTGGTGTTACAGTGACCTCTGGTTGCTGGGAGAAGCAAGCCCAAGCACTGGAGTGTGTTCAGTGCAAGTATAATTATGGTGGTTTATTTTCTAATCTCCAAGTTTAGAACGCTTGTGTGAACTGAGACTCTCCAAAGCTCACATCCTGCTCAAATTTCGGAACATTTTTCACAGGGAAGGAGTGAAAAGCATTTTGTTGACCCTCCAGCACTCCTTTGCCAAATTTGAAGACTGCTCCAAAACAGAGTTGTCACAGCTTCATAGTGAAACAGTCATAAGACTCTCCTCATTGTATCCAGCACCATAGTGCCTATCTCCATTTCATCTTCCTTCTTTTAAATAAATGAAATATAATTTGATTGCTATTCTTCTAAAACTTCTGCTTAAAGCAAATACTTGCCTTAAAAATATTAGCCCATATATTAAAACTTGTCAAAGCCATAAACAGCTGAAAACAAGTTCTTGTGATGAACAGAAGTGATCCATCATCCTTACATCTTCTAATATATCTGGTAGATTGACACGGAATTTTATTGAACCCTAGATGCTGGGCTCTTAAATCACTCTGAAAATTTGCTCAGAAGCATTAGTTCAGCTTTATTTCTCTTGGCAGGTTTTATGGCATGTATGGGGAAGGTCAACTATTTCCTCCCTGGAATTAAAGAGACATTACAGGGTTCTTGTCTCCTTTCTGCAGTCTGCTTCAAAGTGTGGATATCACTAAATTGTAAAGTCAGTGAGAGACTCTAGTCTTTCAGAACGTCTCTCAGAAACCCCTCATCCCATCCTAGGACAACTGTGTGCAGAACTTCAGTGAGCCTACATGATCAAATGTCTCACCTCCAGCACCTGACTATTTTAAATGCAGCATATGCATCATCTGTTTGCAGTTACAAATCCTCTGCCGGGAAAAGACATGGAATCAGAATTAAAATCCACAAGATACAAATGGTCTGGTGTACTAATTAGCTAGCTGGAAGGAGGAACAATTATAAATAAGCCCTTGAGTCAGAAGCCAGATAGGGCAGAAGCGCCCTGCAGCTGCTGGGCAGGCTCAGCAGAGGCCACATCCCAGCCCTCTGAGCTGGAGGTAACTGCACTCCCCTTTGCTATAAGATCTCTGGCATGGACATTATGGCACTCAGAAATGGAGTAATACAGTCCCAAAGTATAATCCACAGTTCAGGAAGATTATTTTATTAATTGTTTTAAGCATTTAACATGTAGGGTGTGCTGGTTTTTTCCATCCAAAAATACAAGTTATAACTTTCTGTCAGTCCCAGCAGACCACAATCCATATTCTAAATATAGCACTTCTTCAAGGTGCTCAAACAACTATAAAATAGGCCTATAAATTAAACAATTGCCTAAGTGAAGTAGCTTTCTCAGAAAGTCTCCTTTCTCAAAAGTATTTATTGTTTTCATAAAGAAAACACCCGTAACAGGTGTTCTCTAGTTATATGAAAGGCACCACAATTTCTGATTTTTCTCTTAATACAGATTACCTGCAGCATCAAACACTACCTGAAGTGAAAAAAAACCATTATGGGCAACTGAAACATTGTAAAGGTCTGTGGGAACTTTAGATGAACATGTTTGCCTGAGGGGGTAAAAGCTGTCCTTAAGGAGAATGAATGAAGACTGGAAAAAAAAGTAGACCTGGGCAAGCAGACACTTTAAACTCTTGAAAGCACAAGAGGGCAAAAATACCAGTTTGCAAAAGCCCAATAAATATGTTAGAGGAATTTGGTCATTACTGGAGAAGTCACTAAAGCCATTTGTTATCTGATGTGAAGCCTGCTAGGATCTTAATGCACTGTTAACTACCCTGTGACATTAACTGACTGACAAGAGGTGGGGAGATTCTAACAAGACTGCGGAGCAATTTTTTTTCAGAGAAAAATTTGCTGTCATTTCACTTTTGGCATAATTTGTTTTACACTACCCACAGTAACCTCAGGGTTTGAACAATGCTCAAGCAAAAGCAGGAATGAGACTGCGGCCACAGGAAGGTTTGGGGTTTGTTTTTATTCAAATAGAGCCACCAACACTCAGACTCACAGTATTTGGATCTTTTTTGATGTTTTCCTGTTACGCTTTTCCTTGGTAATAATTGTTTTTCATTTTTTAAAAATACAGCAATAAACCCGGAAATTCCATAAAAGCCGTCTTCTTTTATATGAAAGTAAGGGGGGAAGGGGAACCACAAAACCATATGGAAGTCAATGAAATGCTTTATTTGTTCAGCAGAAAAAGGAGACTCTGTATTTCCTGAATTAAATTTGTTTTCATTGTCCTTTTGGGGCCAACTAGTTTGGGGAGATCATATACAATTTCACTTTTCATTTGTGATTTTTTAAAATAAGAGTACCTGTATTCTGCAGGTACATGGTTTTGCAGCTTAAGCTATCATTCTAAAATCTGTGCTTCATGTTTACAATGATGTAACTGGAAGAAGACTAGGTGCTGTTGTAATTTTAGCACTGCAGCTCCCATGTAATTCTTCACAGTTGTATAATAAAAATATTAACAGCTGTATAATTTCTGTTAGTAATTAAAAACTAATCCTTAAGGGAAGGGGTAAAACCCGTCTTCACACACATTTTTTTAATATCCACAAATACAATATGTGTAAGGGGATAATTTTGGGCAGCATTAGATATAGGGCTCTGTTGAAGAAAATCTAACAAGAAAATATTATGTGCAGACTGATCCATTATTGCAAAATGCAGGTAATACTGTGATAAAAACTGAAAAAACCCTCAATGCTCTATGTTCTTTCCTATAACTATTATTCACTGAATACTGGACATGCAGTGTTCCAATATTCACCATTTTTAATTTCAAGGTGATTTAAGAGCAATGAGGAACCTTGTGGTTATTGTTTACCATCCTCCTTTCTAAATCATTACACTTTCTGCTGCTCATTAAGATTTTTAAAATTGCAGTTAAGCTCTTAGTCCTTTGAGGCTCAAACAATAAAATTTCACATGCAGTCATCAAGTACATTGTTAATTGTTATAAGAATAATATGAAAATCTATCAATACCTACTAATATTTAGATATTCATTAGAAAGTTATCTCACAAATGAATGTATACCTTAGAAAGTGCAATAAACTGTAACTCTACCATATGATCTATAAAAAGTACCTGGGAGAAAGAAAAGAATGACAAATGTCTATCCTAAGGAAAACACAAAAGGGGAAGAAGAAGAGTTAACAAGGAAGTTATGACATGCAGTTTAAATTTACCTGTAGGGCATTAAATTAGTATTTTGATGACAGCACTTGTAGATACTATGTAAAAACAGGAGAGGAACATAAAACATAGACTATAATTGTTGGAAAGTACAAGGAAGTGATAAAAAATGTTGTTTTGGAATAGAAAGACTCATAGCTTTTTATACAGCATCTGAAGAGCAAAAGGACATGGCTTTTTATTCTGCACAAAAAGTAAAGAAATCTGTGCTTGATTATTCTCTCTGAACAATGCTCTGGCATGGTTTTAAATTCAGAAATGACTGCTTATTAGTAATTTCCAGAGTTGGATTACTTAGTCATTAAATTATCACTACATCCAAGTGAGCTCAGAGATAAGACTTGTGCATTGCTCTAGTTTTCATATACAATGCAGAAAAAAATGTGAAAGTACAGAATCACCATGTTCACCATATCTCAAGAACATCCCAAGCCAAACAAATTAAATAAAAACATTCAAAGCAGATTAAAAACTGAGAGCAAATGATAAAAAGAAAAATTAATCTAGAGACCTTGACTTCACTTTACAGATACACAAATACAAATATCTCAACTGATAACCTCTTCCCACACATTATCTACATATTGGATACAATCATATAAAAACATATAATAAGATCCTAAGGAAAAGTTACAAAAGTAGAATACAAAGCTGGGAACTTCAGAAAAGGAACATGATTTACTTCACAAAATGGAATAATTTGAAAATAGAAATGTTTTAAACTCTGCTGAAACGCAGGGCAAATGGGGAGTTTTGACATAAATAAAAATCCAAACTCAACCATTTGCCAACTTCAAGAGCTTAAGGCATCACAAGGAGATGAATTCTAACAGCTGCCATACATTTGCAATATCTGGGTGCACTAATCACATAATGTGAACTCAAGTATCAGCAAAAGGACTCTTATTCTGTGAGTCACACACTAGTTTGAAGAATACTCCATCAGCTGAGCAAGGAGGAGGAAAAGGAAAAGGAAGCACATTTAAGATTATTTATGATCACAGTGAAACTTGTCAGTTCGGACCTGATTTAGGAGCACTGCTGGGTTCCTTGCTGATGTTAAGCTTTCAGCAGTATCTGTAGCTTCAGATACAAGTTCCCTTTGTATCACCTCCAAGCAGTCAGCAAACCTACACCAGCAGAAAATGGCTTACATATATTCTTACCTCAGTTGCTTCTCAGCTGGGTCCTAGAAACACCATTTTACTATGCGTGAATTTTTCAACCATCCTCAAACTCTACCTGGGAAAAAAAACCTGCAGCATACTTGGTACTCCAAGCTGTCTATATGAGCTCATGCTGGGTAACTCTCATACTCACAGCCCACTAATCTTTTCAGTTTTTCAATCAAGCTGAAAGCTTACTTTAAGTTACTAAAATACTGATATTTTTTCAAACTCTCTTTGTCTTCTCTTAGAAAGATAATTAGACTCAATACTGCTACAATAAATTAACATTAAATACCTATATTGATGCACATAAAAACAGAAAATGAAAATAAGAATTACTAAAGAGATAGGTAGACAGCTAACATTAAAAATTGGTATGTGATGTATGGATGGAATTCTCCACGTTTCTTTGGCTTATATAGCAAATAAAGAACATTACAGGTCAGAAATTAAACTGTAGGTATTAAGCCATATAGATGGATGAGGAAACATCAAGGCTTACGTTGCATGATACAGTACAGAATTATGTCTTGATCTGTTCATCTCTGTCACCTGCTCCTATAACCCTACTGCCACCATGAGTCTCCTCCAAAATTGGATAGCCATGCCCCATCTTGCTGAACAAATGTAATTTCATACAGCAGAAACCAGTTAGACAACCAGAGAGAAATGATTACTGAAAAGGTGGGCAAGCTGAATCAATCCAGCTGTCCAGCATCAGTGCTGGCCATAGGCAGGAGAAGAGAACGTGGTCTTAAGCAGGAAGGGAGGCAGAAGATGAGAAGGGAGCAGGAAAATGTCCTCTTCATTAACAAACATTATATCTGCTTAGCTTTATCATTAAACACTATTTTGGGACAATGTTATTTATTTACTGTTCGTCTTCCTAGCTTCAGACTTACCTCTGAAGCAAGGTCAAGGGTCACAACAACAGACTATAAATTGCTGGTGAATAAAAGCTTATGTCTTCAAAGAATTTTCACAAAAGCACCAGCAAAGAATGCATTAGTAAGGCAATTGAGAACACAGCAAACAGGCATAAAACATTTTAAGTAGCAAAGAATCCCGTGAATAAGATTTAAATAGTTAGGCTTATACATATGTTCAATCTTCATTGGCACATATTTAAACACAGGCATTCACAACACAGTGACTATTACTTGCGTGTAAGCTTTAAGCCCAAACCTTCTTTCCGGTTAAACTGGGTGAAGATATACAATGTTTACTTTGCTCGCATGTTGTTATTATTATTTTTTAGAAAGAGAGAAAAATCAAATCAAAACCAGCTAACAGTAGCAGTTAATGAAACTCCTGTAGACAGAATAGTCCCTGGAGGTGACAAAAAATTTACCTTTCCTGTCCTGATCCTTACATGGTAACGTGTAATCAACACACTTGAGGAAATGTTGTGAAGTGCAGCATAATGAATGCACACGAGCAAGAGGGAATAGCATCTATGTGTATCCAAAATGTATACACCAATTAAATGGGGATGCCTCAGGGCCATTTCTAGCTCTTTTGTTTATATCTTTTTCACCCAGTTGTTCTCTCTCTGGCTCCTCTGTTGGAAAGGATGGGATGTAACCCAACAGATGACTAACTGTGCACAATCAAACCCATTTTGTTGCTTAACCCCAACAACTGCCGTATGTTATTTCTGAATCTTAAGGACCCTTTAGCTATCCAGCTGTGGTGACCCCAGAGCATTTAAAAAAAAAACAACCTCCTCTCTTTTTTTAAACCAAACAACAATTTGCACTGAAAGGCATAACCACCTCCCATGTATAAATGCTTGCAACAATGTAGATGTCTCGGGAACACCATAGTAGAGTTTTGTTTAATGTTTAGTTAAACACCACTATTTCCAAGCATACTGAAGACAATGAGATTTTTTTCAAGAATTTTAATGAGCTTTGGGTAAGCCACAACTGGTTTAAGTCACTGACTTCTGTTGATCCATGAGCTTGATTTGATATTCTGAAAGTTATACCAAAAGTTAGTTAATAAACATATGCCATGTAAACACTGATGAACCCTAAAACACGACACTCAGCTGGTTTCCATCTCAAAGCTCAGATTATAATAACACAGAAGCCAGGTGTATGGCACTGACCCAGACTTACAATTTCAGATCTAACTTCTGTAAAACAGCCTAGCATGTATTTTATAACAAAGTTATAAAATCTGATATGAAAAGTAGAAATGGCAATCTAAAAATCCAAAATGTATTTTGCAGGGGTTTAAAAATAGTAATTTTTTCCATTACAGGCTGTACAGATGGACCTACCATAAAACCAGCATTCTTGTACTCTTATGTTCATTATTATCAGTTTTTGATAAAGCATAGCATTGCCATAAGAAATGAACTATTATTTTTGCACTGTTAAATATGATACAATATTCTGACTATATGTTTATTATAGCACTGATTTCACCCAAGGTTTATAATTTGACAAGTCTCCAGGGTCACAGATCTATTAAAATTGACTTCATCTTTATACACACACTTAAAAAAAGAAGCTTTAGGCATCAGCGAAAGCTTTAGGCTTCTGGCTTCCTGATAGCTTACAACAGAAACAACCACTGTAAGCACCCACTTGCACTGGATAGCTAAACCCATTTTGTAATTTGATTGAACCTTTAAATACACAGAAAAGGTAATGTTAAATCTTAAAATGCTTTTGCTATCATGACTTACATCAAAGAATTGCATGAGGACTCCTGTGGTTATGGTTCCCTGCTCTTTCTGAAAACTTAAATGGGTAAGGAAAATGGAGCTAGGAAAGCAGTGTTTGAAGATAAGATTGTCCATTCGTGGCTGTCCCAGTTCCTCCTCTTTGGCAATAAAGTATTTCCAGCAGTATTTTAAAATGGTCCTGCACAGCAAATGTGGTTCAGGTCTTAACAAAGAAATTCGCTACTTGAGAACTTTCTCCTTTCCCACTTCCAGAGCACTAAAAAGGTTACACTGTTTTGCCGTTTTCTGAAGTACTTTGCCACAGAACCCAAAAGCCACTGCTGATGACCAGCCAGCACTGCACAAATCGTTAGGGCTTTACACAAGGACCTCGGGGTGGCTGGTTCACCAATGGAAGTGCTGGACTCAGACCGCACTTTAAATGTATTTCATTTCAGTGTTTACATGGATTTTTAGTCTCTATCTACGTGAAAGAGCAAAGCATATTCACACAGAGGTAAGCAATGTTTCCCCAAACTGTCAAACCCCCCCCAAAAACCCAGAACCCCCCCCCCAAAACCCCATAAAAACACACTAGGAAACACTCTTCCAACAGGCAAAAGGAGGGACTTGAGGACTTTACTGTGTCTCATTACTGTCATGACTGAAGAAATTCTCCAAAGCAGAAGGAAATAAGGATTGGCATGTTTATAGGTCAAATCAAATAATGCTAGAGATAGTAACTTTATAGTTTTTAAGCATCATTTACATGCAAAATTTTCCAAATTGGTTTGAAAATCCTGTCCTCAAAACTGAGATTGTTCAAGATTTCAGAAAGTCACTTTGTAGCCCTAACTAATTTTAAAAATCTTCCATGGTTACTTTATGCATGCATATATCTGCTGTCTTACAGCTTTTAGAATTACATACCTTATTCTGACAGCTCTCAGACAGGCAATTATTAATCACCTCTGCTTAAGACAGTCAATGGCCCAAGTGGGGAGAAGCCTGTAACTTCTAACACAGAAACTCAGCTCCTCTTTCACACATCTGCTTTCCACTGGCAGACAGCATCTCATTGCACAAACACAAAGTGCATGCAGACCTCCTCACCATCTTGAAAATGTCAGAAAATACCTCAGATTCCAATGAGCAAGCTGAAATGTAATACACTGGCAAGACAATTAACTGCTATCTGTGTGGTACCCTATACATCTATTGCTTTTTGAAACAGGTCCAGAATTTGGAAGTAACTGTATGGAACTGTACACAAATTATTTAGTCAAGCACCTTAATTTCTCCACATTGAAATCTTCCACAAGACTGTAAGCTTTTCTCTAAAAAGCAGAAATAGCCATATAATTTCAGCATTTAATGTCCCTGGATATAAAGGGATTTCTACTAAGGTGCTGCAGTTTCCACCCCTCTGTACACATATGGGGTTTGAAAAAGTAACATAAATTTAAATTCAGGTGAAGTATCCATGGGACTTTCACTACCATCACTACAAATAAGGATTTCTAATTAATTTGCTTTACAAGATCTGGCAACACTAACTATCATTAGCAAATCATTAACATTAATACTGTTGCATGAAAACAAGACAAGCACACTGGAGTTAAAAATTTTTACATATCCTATTTCATACCAGTTTAACAACCATTAAAGGCCTCTGGAATCTAAAAATATGTAATTTTTCTGTTTACCTAAAGCATGCATATGATACAGAGGATAGCAAGTTTCTTAATGATGACTATGTCAGCCGCCACAAAGTCATCTCTTGTGTCACAGGATAGTTTAGTCTCCAGGTTATCTCAGTCACTGGCCTCCTCGCTGTGGTCTCAGTATTAATTAGTTGCAGTTGTAGTGCAGACTTCTGAAATATCAACATCTGTTCACATGCAAGACCACACACTTATCCTACACAGGCCTAACACAGCTAGTTATGACTGATCTGGACTTTAACTGAATCACAGCCTCCTAAAAGTTTCTATGATGTTCACATTAGTTTGACTTTTCATTATTGTTTCCCATTAAATCTATTTAAATTCCGAATTTTAGTTTCTAGTTTTCCTTTTTTAAGCTTTTTTTTTCCATCTTTCAGATGTGTTTTGGAGACATTTTCCTTAACATTTCTCTGAGAATCTCTTCAAACACAGGAAGATAATTTAAAGCATCAGACAAATAAGAAAGCATTAAACTGAGGTAAGTCAGGAATGTTCAAATACCTGATAAATGGTGTATGATTTTAAACCTTATTTGGATATAATGTTTAAGACATTTTGCATAAGAGCTTTTTTGACTAGGAACTAAGAGGCTGTAGGAATCCAACTGTATGCCTTTTTGTGCTGATTTAACACTTTGATCTGCAGACAGAAATGAGTGGATGTATGTACAGTAGATGTACAAATGAATACTGTCTTCAGCAATATGATTAGAATAGCAGAGATGTTCCTGAAAGGGTGATTTTGAAGCTTCTGCAGGGGCACAGACCTCCTGAATTTAGTGGACTCTTCCCACAACTTCTCTTATGAATCTTGTTTCAGCAATAGCTTTTCATAGGCTATGGTCTCATGACTGTCTTTAAAGAGAACTGAATTTTATTCCAGAAAGACAAAATAACATTTCACTGGTACAGAAGATATAACTTGAAACAATGGGATAAGGTATGTGATAAGTAACAATCTAAGTAAACTGTTATTTCTTTTTTTGAGGCTTGTAGAACAATGAACAATGTATTTTTCAAGAGCTTGTCACTGCTTTTACATCATGCAAGAATCCTTAATTTTTTTATTTTTTTTTTAATGAGGTAGCAAGAAAAGTCCTCAGCTAAACATTCTTATTCAAAATACTGTGCTCTTCCTCATTCTTCAGCAAAATTCATCAAAATGGATAGGGTCCAAGTGGAATTCCTACATTATGTGAAAACTCCACTTTGTCTACAAAATTATTAAAGCTCTGTTTTAGTTGGCTTTTGGCATACTTAGCAGGGTCTGAGGTCACTATTAGCTTGATTACAGAAGCATGAAGTCATTAATATGCATTAGTTGATATAACCTAGAACACTAGGCATCAAATTATCCTTTTTTTCCCCCTCAGTGATCACAGCAACTAAACTCAACCTGATAAATTGGAGTGAGGAGAAAAAAGAACATTATAGTAAAGACTCATTAGCAAATAAAATGCTCTATTAGAACAGCCTAGGCTGTGTTGCTCACAAGATTTTTGACTCATTAGAGAAGCTGGGTGGCCTCTAGCTGAAACTGATGCAGAGTTTCCAGGAATCACCTCAACAGTCACAAAGGGAAAATCTGTTGCACCTATTTTTCCACATCGTGTTCCACTGTAGGCATTTGCTGCACCTCTCTTTCCACACCATACATAACTGCAAATATTTTATGTTTCTCAATTACCTAGTTTTCTGGATTAAGCAGCAACATTGTGTCCTGGTCTCCATAGAGTCAACAACATGTACTGATTCATACGAGGAAGTTTAATTATTTGCCATCTCATGAAAAAGCATATTTGAAGTGATCAAGCTGAGGTATAGAGTATCCTAACAAAGCAGAGCATTACTGTTAAATGAAAAAGGTACAAGAAATCAGATATTAAATTTCCTAACTTTAAACATTTTGCTACAAAGAAGAATCCATAAATCTTCTGAGTCACCTAGGCTACTTATATAGTGCTTGTGAAAAAACAGACATCAACAAAAACTAGTCTAAGTCATCTGCATACTGGAATTACAAATGCCTAAAGAAATACTTCAGTGCATAGCATGTTCAAAAACAGACTCAGGTAAAAGGCTCAGAGAAAACTCCATTTTCTTGAGGATTTTTCTCACAGGATTTGTGAACTAAGTGAGGCTTACATTTCTGTGTCACATCTGAGATGGCAAAGATGGTGTTTACTTTTGTATGTTGAAATTATTTATATGTTCATTTTCCCAGTATTTCTTTAACTTCTACATTAAACAGACACTAAGTAAGCAGGCCTTAAAGCAAGACTGGAATTCAGGGCCTACCTTTTTTAAAAAAAAAACAAACTCAGTGAGGTGTTCTTCCCAAGTCTTCCATAATTGGCAGTGAAGTAAATCAAAAACAATAGAAGAATAACCTCAAGCAACATTTGCCCATTGTCTAGTGATTTCAGCTCTCCTGCATGAAGTAGGAAATGTGAGGTTGATTCCTTAATAGAATTCAAAACTTCAAACTCTCAGGTGTATATAATCATCAGACTCTAACAAGAGGATGAATGTCAGACTTCACACCTTTTAATTTAAAACAACCCCTCACCAAAAGTGGTCAATCCACTTGCATTAAAAATGCAAAATCTGTGTTTAAGATCTTTTGATTGGTGGGAATACCTTCTTGGGGCAGGACACAGGCCCTTCCATTCAGCATTTAATCTTTGACTCATCTCAGGCTGGACAGCCTGGGCTTGCTCCAGAGCCAGAAATCATGTTCATAGTGGGCTCTAACACTGAGAGACATGTGGTAAACTTAAGATACTGAAGGTTGAGATATCAAGAGATGTTAGGCTGAAAGATTGCAATCACCCTGATGAAGACACATTTTTTATTTCTTCTAGCCTGTCAAGCCTTTCCGTCTTCTGTGGAAAAAAATCCTTGCTTTACAAAATATACCCATCATGATGTTTTACTAGAAGCAAACTGAAGGATCTTTCCTTATGATCACTAAGAATCTGACTTTACTGCCCTTTTCTGTGCACACTTTCAATTTTCTCTCTTAGTTGATTTTTCAAGACAAATCAGCCAGTGGCTGTACTTATGAGTCTTGATTATGCATTCAGTTTCGGAAATGAATTAATGTCTTACTTAAGGAAGAGATTAAGATAAAATTTCAATGAAATATTGAACTTGGATAAGCCACTTTTTCATATAGGAGGTATAAAAAAAATCTTGGGAACTTTTTCATCCAGTTTGGAGCAGAACTCATCTGTAATTCACAGCGCACTAAGAATGGCACAGAATTAATGAAGAGAATTTCTTCACTCAAATTCACCTACCCTTTTAATTAAAACAAAACTTTTACTCAAATGGAATAAAAAATTTAAAACCCCAAATCTTGTCCTATTAGTCTTTCTAATGTCTTTTGTAAAATGCTGTGAACTTTTCTCATCTCTTACAGAGATGAACTTCAGCACTACTTCCCGATTTTGACTGCACACTCATAACTGCAATTTGAACTGCAAAGTTTTTTGGCAGCTGTTAGCACTTACAAATGTTGTCTCATTTGAATAATTATCTAGCAGGATTCTACAAATAATCAACCTGTTTTCAGCAGGAATAAGACCTATAGCTTTTGTCTCGGATCAACTTCCCCACTGTGCAGTGGCCCAGCCGAAGTTTTACGAATGCATTTCTAGGGGCAACCTTTATTTTCATGTATTTTCTCTGCATGAGAATGAAGTATGGCTCTAACTGTAAAAAGCCAGCAAATGGTGAATAGGTTTCAAAATTCCTTACATGTTAATAATTTAAATTACCACAATAAATTGAATTATTATTTGAAGAAAAAAATATAGTGGTTCAATACACATCAGAATAACACCAGATATTTTGGCTTGGACCCAGCATTTTTATTTCCTCAAAGAAAGACATTTTATGAAGTTTTTTAACAGTACAAACAGTCTTCAGAATTTTTGTGTTTAATTTACTGGACAAATTATTTTTACCTATCTTATTTGCAGCACTGTGCTGTTGTAATGAATGACAAAAAACCAAAAGTATGCTTGATCTGAGGCAAGGCCAAACCAATCTATTTTTACTCTACAAACCAGCTAAAGAGTAAAACTGTCCCCAGCTGAAATGGACATTTCAAACAGCCATGGTGCGTTCCCGCAAGCCTTGGCTTTGGTGAATAGCCTGTGAAATAGCACACGCAGCTCAGACTCAAAACAGGGAGAAATAGCAGTGATCTACATTGCTGTTTCTGCTGGAGGTCTGTGTTTCCTGCAGTCATGCCAGCAGAGCTGGCCAGCGTTTATCCCTGGCATGGATAAAGAAAGAAGAGAGTAGGCATGAAGAGCAGAAAAAATATTCCTTGAAAAAACAATAACAAATACTCTCGAAGAATATGGGGTTTTTTTAGATTGGACATGAATTCACATCAGTGTTGTCTATTTCAAGCAAAATATTAACAACAGGTGTGGTGCAAGTAGAGGCATTCCATTAGGCATCTAAAGTTCAAACACTTTTTAAAACCAGGGGGTTATTAGCAATGAGAGAGCTCTGTGAAAGGAAGACTGCAGTTAGAGACTTGTGATTGTTATTTGCTATCTCTGTTCCAGTATCTTTGAAATGAATATTCAAAGCATTTTCCATTCCAAGCCTCTGATCTTCCTTTCAAGTGTGACAAGCACTCTTGAAATCCTGAAAGAACAGTATGAATCATGTAGGAGTATTCAATGACCTATCCAATTTTTTGAATTCTGAATCATCAGTAGAAACCTACTTTGTTCCCCAAGTCACTATCAACTATGACTTAAAATGTGGAGTGAGATGCATTTACTCAAGTCTCAGAAAATAAATAAATGTTAGCTTGATGAATAGGACTATAGCACCTCAACCTATGAGAGGAAATAAAAGAAAGAAATGTTAGGTTTTACCAGCTCTGTATGCCTGATTTCTAAAATAAAAATATTCAGGATTTGAGTGAATGCAACCAAGATGAGGATTGATGTTGAGATCTGCTGGGCACTGAAATGGACATAAAATCCACCTCTAGAGAAGCTCAATTTAGTCCAATATATAGGTATAACCATGAGGATCTATTACCATACTTTCATTGAAGGACTACAAAATATTTACTTTTCATATTTTATCTATGTTTTATGAAATTAGAGTAATTACTAATTAGACTAAAACATGGAATGCTGGAAGATAAGTATTTGTGTCCAGTGAGTCTTCATCATGTCTTTTAAATATTAATTTCACTTTCTGGTGTTTTCAGAAAAAGGCAATTTTAATATTGCTTGACAAGTCTGAAATACTAAATTTGTGTATGAAATTTCCACATATATTTACACTTAAAAGGAATCCAGGATTTACTGTAGAGCAAGATTAACTGTTGTATTACAGTGGGAAAATCAAAATATGACTAAACTTCACCTAGACTCATGGAAAACTCCAGCTTTGCATTTCTACTGCAAGCTCACTTAAACAGATGCATCTGTGTTTTTAAAGTAGAAGACTATTGACTTTCACAAGAATTGTACAATATAGTTCTTCATAATCTGATCTTTTTTGTTACCTAAAAGTTAATGACAGCCACACAGTGTACTTAGTTACCAAACATTACTCTGAAGTATCCAGCCTTTTTCTAGGAAGATGAACTACGATAATTTCCCCTTAGGATCACAAAAATATATTGCAAGACTTTATTCATCAAAAGTCCTCCTGTTCACATGACCCTTATTTTCAACTTTTTCAAGTTAGCAGAGCTCGCCTTCCTCTCTTCCTGTCTCCAATACTTTGAAGTGTCCTGGATATTTCTGGTATAGGATCAACCTATCAAACAGGGAAAAGAACAGCTATTTATTTCATTTCAGCTCTCTTGTGTTCTGCATTTGCAGGTGGTGGAAGGAAATACAGTTCTGCCAATAGCTCTTACACCAGTTCCCTAGAGCTTGGTAATTATCAACGCTATGGACACTAGGTCATTTATGGTGTTGTAAAGCACAACCAGACACACCGCATCTCCTTCTTGGCCTGAAATTGCACAAATGCAACATGAATTACAAAGATATGGCATTTAAAGGATTTCACTGTTCACTTGATTCTACCATGACAGTTCTCCATGGACAAATTCACCCTTTCAACCAATTCTAAATTTTGAACATTTAAATAAGAATTTATTGTAAAACTTACAAGTTAAATATAATTATAATGCATAATTTATATTAAAAAACCCAAACAACAAAATCACACCAATATCTCAAAGGCAAATGACACATAACTTGGAAGAATTAAATTCAAAATATATGCCTCATGTAAATTTGCAGATAACCCTGTAATGTGTCTGCTATTGAACAGCAATAGTTTTTAGTTGCTGTTTTGTTTTTAGTAATTTCAAACAATTTCTAAAATTCAAATGTGTGTTATTATAATGATCATGATGCTGCTTATACAGAGTTTTTACTTCTCAAGTCACTTCTTTGTGTTACATCCCATGAGCCAAATTCTATTCTTTGGACCTGCCTGTACTTGTCATTGAAAATCGTGTATAATCAAGAGCAGATTTTGGTTCTTTTTTTTTTCTTGAAATGCTCTAAATTATGATGTTAAACATTCAAAGATTATTTTCTGTTTATCTCAATGGATATTTCTTTTTATTCCCCCTATTTATGTGGAAAATAATTTCACAGCAAGAAAGGGATTTTTTTTGTTTTTTAAAAATCAGTAACAAAGTTTACAGATTTACAGTAACCTTCACACTAACTGATTGAAAACTGGTAGTTATTCCCTCCATAATGTGGCTTGCATTAAAAAAATCTTTAATAACTGATTATAATGGAATTTTCTTCTCCCCTCACAGACATTCCATTCTTATATTTCCCAACTAAAACAGAGCACATAGGCAGGTGATATAGACATTGTCTGCATAAAATCCTGCACTCACTTAGCTAAAATATGTGCGTTTCAAGCCAATTTAGTTAAACTTATGCAGTCTGTTCTAGCACACATATTTTCATTTACAGATATATTAGAGGGAACTTTGTGAGAGTGTTCAGTTGGATTATAGATTCTTATTTAGAGAGTGTGGCTGAGATTGAAATTGGATCCAGAGAGAACATATTTCTAATATTAAATCCATTTTGCCCTTTTGGAAAATAGAAAACTAAAGGCTTGGTTGTGGAAATTTCTGTTCTCACAAAGAAAGCTGTTCCTTTCTATATTTTCTTACAAAGTTTAGAGTATTATAAAAATTGTCACGTCATCTAATCCCGCAGAAGTAATGTTTGCTATAAATCTATAAATCGAGTTGTTCATTGGTGGTCTACCTCTTCACTTTTACTGTGCAAAGCCAGTTTTCACAAGGAGCAGTATTTAAGGGCCCTTATGCTGTTATTTCATGTATCTGGCTTTCAGGCACCTATTTCTCCATTTCTCCATAGACACGTTATACTGGGGACCTATTTAATATATTCAGTCCATAGGAACATGTTTCATCCTCTGTAGAAGTAAAGTAATAGGAACCTGAGGATCACATCACACTGAAATTCAAATAAACTGATTTCCCTCCTACAGATTGTAGGGACCATATGGGTTTTCTTTACCTCTTAATTAATCACCAGCTATAGTTTGAATAGTCCCCTGTGGTGAGAAGGAGCTATAAGCTGAATGAACTCTACAAGTTCCAGCAGCCACCTCACTCTCATTGCTCAGGCCATAGATGCAGCCTGGTGGGAGACCTGTCTCTTCCCTTTGTTAACCTTCTCATCAGGTAATCTAACAATATTCAGTTTATCTCAAACTTGATTCTACAGGCTGATCCTATCAAAAAGAATTACTCTTATTCACTTACAGAATAGAAACATTTTTTTTTTTCTGAATGGTGTCAGAAGGAAGTTCCCAATAACCTCTCTGGCTGCAGTAACCTGCTTCTGGCTCCACTGCATCTGAACAGAATGACTGACAGATTCTCCCAGTAAAATCAATGTGAGCAGGGCACTCTCCAAGGAAATAGGGGCTTGTGAATTCAGACTGAGAATAGCCTAAAATTTATGTCTTCTGTTTCTTGCTGTGAGTATAAAATTTAGGTACAATAGTCAACTGTTAAGCACAAAGTAAACATATCCTCATTCTGCAATAGCTTGAAAGAAAAACAAGAGATGTGTATGGAGTTTAGTAAAATAACTAAAACCTTCTGGGGATTAGGAAATCCCTGAAAGCCCCATGAATAAAACAGGGACATAGCTTTTCAGTTTGACCACCAAAAGCCTCTCTGAGGCACACAGACTAACAGAATTTTTCACTTAGGTGCATCTTTGAGGAAAAACTAAAGTGTGTCTGCCACTGGCTAGAAAGCAAGGTAAAATTTTTTGGCTTGTTTTCCTAAATCCTTGGGGGTTGATCCAATTTGTGAATTTTTGATCTCACTGTTAATATAGGACCTTTTAGCTTTAACTACTGAGTTCTTTGTTTCTACCTCTAAACTATTTTCAAGACTGCTCTTAAGATCAAGTCCTTTATTTACAAGATCATCTCAAAGAGGTTGTAAACACACCCCTTGTTTCCACCTCCCTCATGCCAAGATGGATCAGCTCATATTGGCTTAATGTATCAAGAATCATTGTTCCAGCAGCTAGAAATATTGCCACTGTTAGTCAGCACTATCAAGGAGATTCTTCAAATCAGAGGGTCAGAACATGGATCTTTATCTTACAACCAGAATCTTGTTCAGTTTTTACTTTCACAACCGCATGCCTACCTTTGAAAAAAACTTACATACTTTTTCCCACTGTTCATCTAGAGTAATTCATTCCTTAATATTTAATTCCACCACAGAATGCTATTTTTTTTCCTAATTTGGCATCATCTTTCAATATTCAGATCAAAATACATTGCAATACTCAGTCTGTTCCATTCCAAAATATCATTTAAAATATGTTCCTCTGAGATGTTTAAAAAGTTTTCCTTCAGTCATCCCACTTCATCTCTTGCCAATCTATGTTCTACTTGATCAACAGATGTCTTTTTTTTCCAATGCCTCTCCTTGTCTGGCCATTGAATGGGATTAATTCTCCTTCTATACTGTATCTTTCACCTCCTGGAAAAAGAGTTCTGCATTTGACAGACTCTCTAATTTATTCTACTCCTTTTCAAGCCTTTTCTTCTCTCCCCTCCATAACTTCCAATCACAGCTGTAACAAAATAAAGTAACTACACTCTATGCCCAAACTTCACATACGGCTTTTGCATTATTTTTACCACAGTCTAAACACACATATGAATTCAAAAATTATGTTGACACATAATTTAAGTATATTTCCTCTTCACAGTGCATATTCTTTATATTTTTATGAACATTACAGACCACAATTATTATTTGGTGGTTCAAAACTCTTTTATGCTCATAAGAGTTACATGTTGAAGTGAAAAATGTTTTGTTGCATAAGGTATTTATCTCGCAGTTACTGTCTGTGATGAAGAGTGGAATAAAATGTTTCAATTATTTGGACAAAAAAGATATGTGCCAACTGACAAATCCACCCTTATTAACTTAAAATTAACTTAAAGTGGAAAAATCTGAACAAGCCAAAGTTCGGAGTACCCTCTCTGTCTCTCTTGTATTTCTGAAATTGCTTCCAAGATGGTATAATTCTCTTCCTACGACTGACATGCTAGGGAAATAAAAAAAGCTCTTACAGAAACATCCTTTTCTCTTTAAACACCCCATCAACACCCCTCCATTTTCCTTCCACACTCAGGCACACCATGAAGGTGAAGGAGAAAGGTGTGACAAGACAAAAGGAATGTAAACAATGGAGAAGATATGATAAAGAATGCAGCCAGAGAATATTTCAGAAGCCACAGAGGATCTTAAGGGAGAAAAGAGGTATGGAGTGAAAGACAAACTAAAAGAAGCAAGTTTCTTGAGCAATTAATCAAAGGGACAATAAGAAGAAAAACCTGGGGTAGAGCAGAACAAAACTAGCTGACCTCTGGTCAGACAATACTAAAATATAATATTAGCAATAATAAGAAGAATTACATTGTCTTTGGAAACATCTCATCTTGATTTAGCAATAAAATTTCAAAAGGATTACTTGTTTCATAAATCTGCTTAATAACTCTCATAAAAAGAATAATAAAAAAGAGAGATAAATTTGATTAGCTAAGGAAATAGCTGACTTGCTCTTAATGATCAGAAATAACTCCCTTCATGTTTCCCAAACACATATACATAGATACCTGTTTTTCATTGTTAGGCACTAATTTAAAAGAAATTTTCAGTCAACTAAATGTTTCCTTCCTTCCAATTATGTGTTTTTCCTTTGAAGCATCATTATGTTTCTTATTTAAAGCAGGATTTAACATTCCTTCTTTCTTTATAGATCTTCCTACAAAACTATATAAATGTCCAAAACTTTATAAACGCTAGTTTAAATATGTCAGGTTCACAGGAAAATTTATTCTTAACTCCTAAGACGCAGCACAGGTTCAACTACAGTTTGTTGTAATAGGGGGGAAGGGAAAAAAAAAAAGTAAATTTCTATGCCATCCCAGGAAAAATCATACAAAGGTGGTTTTGGTCATGCAGTTCTGTTGATATGTAAATTAGCACAGATAAAATTAACTCCAGACATTTTGGAGCTGTGATTCCATCTGGCAGTCATTTTATAAAAAGCTTGCAGTACTCAGTATCCTGCATCATCTGTAGAATTCCTTTCTTATTTATTTCTTACATACAACTTCCCAGTTCCATTGCTTTATTTTGTATGAATCTAATGCTTAATTTTCAAACCAAGAATATTCAGGTTCAGATTTTCTGATTAGCAGATGATCTTCCAATGGTTCTAGAAAAATTTAGGAAATAACACTAGAATGATTTTGTCTACCCACAGTATTATCAAATAGTAGTTTCCTATCCATCAAATACTTAAATACAAACTTCAAAAAGCCTCCCCTATTTATCTTAAGTGCTTTAATTTTTAATCTGAGGCTATTGATTCTTAGTCTAAGGAATGTTTTAAATTGATATACACTGACAACTGCTTCAAAAGTCCTATCCACTTCCTACACCCACTGCTTACTCCTCCTTTCATCTCCAGTTCCCAGAGTCTGTGAACAGTACTAGAAAACAGATTCAAATTAAGTCATGTTTTTATTTATCTTCTGGTAAAAGTCTATGAATTCTGATCTACTTATCTTCATGACTACTCAAATACTTGTGCTAGCTCAAGACTGAGTGTAAGAGGAATCAAAAGGGAAATTACAGCCATACTTGAGTGTTTGCAAAGGCAGGACTGCAGAGACTCTAACCATTTTCCAGAAAATGCAGACGGAAAAGCACTAATGCCTTATGCATTGCACATGACTTCAGGAAATATTCAAAGGAATGTGTGGATGAGAGGTAGCCTTTGGGAGATGTGTAGTTCATAGGCTGATTATGAAACTATGTGGCCAACATGTACATTTGAAATAAATGTTTTGCTTCTTCTTCATAAGTTTGTCTACACACTAGACACCCTGTAGGATCTGGTAGTTACAAGCAAAATTAGCAACACTGTTCCAGTAATCTCCAGGGAATTTCCTTAACTCACATTTATAAAACAGTTTTGCCTAATATTAGATAACTCTCTCAAAGCGGCACTGACCAATATACAAAAATATGATCGTGTTTTCAAGAATACAACTCTTCAGAAAATTTTTTAACCTTCAGTACTTGCCTTTCTGATTTGCATGTGTGCTGATGAGAACTTGACATTAACTTCACTTAGACTTGAAAGGTATAAAATACATGAGGAGACAAAAATGGGTTTGGGAAATTGCTTGATAAAATTTCTTGAGTATCAGCAGAGCCCTATTAAACAGGCCTCTCAGTTTTAAAAATAATATCATATGTGAGTGGGTTTCTACATAATCCTCTAAAACTAGCAGCAATGTCCTCAGAGAAACAGATGAGGCCATTTATAAGCATCCCCTTTCTGTAATCTACAGCAGCATGACAGAAGTGGTACACATTACCCAGAAAATGCCAGTTGATCAAAGTGGTCAAAACCATACATTCCTCAGATGCTATATTTGAACAAATTCTGTAATGATAGACATTAATGGAAGATTTAAGAGAACCAGGTGGTATTTATTACACTGTCTTTTTCACCTGACCACTTATGAGGAGAATGAAGACCATTCAAGAGTAGGACTGTCCATAATTCAGTATCATTTGTGGCAAAAAAGAAAACTGAAATACAGAAACTTAGATTTAAGTATCAATAATCATGTTTTTTGCATTTAATATCTAATCTGTGTTTCACTTTTGCCACATTTTTGATGGATTAGAATTTGGCTGAATGGCAACACTGAGTGTATTCAGTGGTTTTTTGTATCTGTCAGCATAATATCCTTTCCTATGTAAAGGAAAAGAGCAAAATGTAACTGGATGAAAATGAAACACTATTTATCTAGGAGGAAATACTTAACATTAAGAGAGACACCTACACTCAACCCAAAGCACACCATCTTTCTTGTTTTAGACCTCATCACCGTGCTATTTACAATATATAATGATGCCTCATGCTGCCTTCAGAAAGTCTGCTTTACAAAGTCTATATTAGGATTAGTAACCCAGACAACTAGCTTCTACTCCAAGATAAATGTCAGCTTCCTCAGAGGGCTTCAGTAGAGGACAGACAAAACCAGATAAACATCTTTATTGAGGCCTCTTTTATTTGCTGTTGAATGGGAAGCAAGTATAAGAGGTGCCAAAGCAATTCCTTCTAGCTCACAAGACATCATGAAGGGAAGCTCTGAGTTATCTCTGGAGTTGTGCTGATATATGAAATCATACCAAATTTTTAAACAGACGTGAGTGGGTGGTAGAGAGGAAGGAATCATTCATAAGCACACAGGAACTCTGAAAGGGCTGATGCCTGCTAAGATCATCCATCTTTCCATCTGCAGTGAGGTGAGGTGCACCACCTTTTAACTTGGCGTGAAGTAATGAGATCTGAATTATTGCTCCATCCCAAGGCTACTATGGGCATCAAAGACCATCAGCCCTTCTAATTTGCTGCAACGGCAATCTCCATGAAACCTGCAGTTTTCCTTCTTTTTAAGAGGGAGGCATGCAGAAATTGCTAGGAATAAAGTTTTATTCTTAGGCTGAGGAATGGGAAAAGACTTAGCTCCAAAGTCTTTTTAGGCAGAATTTTGAGTTATTAGGCTTACAGGAGTTGCAGTACTTTGATCATGTACACCAAGACCTTATAGAGCTGCTCAGTTTTTACAGAGACCTGCATTTCCTGCATCCTGATGTACATGCAGAGGTCATGCATGCAGAGATATGTTCCCTCTCTCTCTTCATAAGATTGAAAGTAGAGAATCATGGAAATGTACAGGTATCTGTGGCTCAGCAGTAAGTTGAATCATATCCTGTGCCTGATGTGGATGCTATACATTGACAGCAAAGAAAGTGAAAAAATATTTATGATAAGTTGAAGTCAATCTGAGAGGTAAAATCACAGAAGGAAACTTTTAAGAAAAAATGGTATAATTCAACAGTATTTACTGAATAATAGATGTCATAAAGAATACATGTGGCTAATGAAAGTTGTATGCTGATTAAAGGATTCTGCCCTTTTTGTTGTCAAGAAACACCTGAGGAACAAAAATTTCAGTATTAGACCCTGCTGAAGTGCAGAAAAAACTCAGGTTTTACCAAAAGACCCAAAGACAGAAATAGAGAGGAACAATACGAAGATTTTACCCTAATATTTATCAGAAAATAATTCTTTGCCCAAAGCAGTGAAGAAAGTTTTCCAAGAACATTAGACTGCAAGGAAATTACATCTTATGAGGAGATCTGTAATATGTATCTTCATGCTCATAATAGCTCATGCTATTATATTAAGATGTTACAGATTTTCAAATAGTAAACTTTTTTAAAAAAAAAAACAACATGATGACTGGAAACAGACCTACACACAACAATCAGTACAGTCAAATCAGGTTTCAAAACCTTTCCTTATGCAGTTGATACAGATTTCTCTGCCATTTGAAAACAAAAGAACATGGCCAACCAGGTGGTGACCATGAGTGTAGTCTTTTCCTGTGCAGGAATTTCAGGAAAAAAATTCAACAGTTTGATGCTTGAGTGAGGCAAGGATACCTGCCAACCACCATAAGACTGCTGTTGTGCACATGTGCTGTCTTCTGAAGAAGAAAGACAACTCCTAATATATGTTATAAATAAATTCTCTAAGTGCTAGGATAGTTTGATTAAAATAAATAACAACCATGAGGCCAATGGGACTTTCAAATCCTTAACTTCTGGCAGAGAGTTAAAGGACTATATTCTGTCCTGGGATATGCATGGATCCCAGATGTACTCACAGATAAAATACTCAGCCCAAAGTGATGTCAGGTTTGGTGTGAATTTTGCCTCATCTCACATCTGCTTTAATCTGGGCCCCCCTGAAGTTGCTGCAAAAATGCCTTTGATATTAGTGACAGTTTCACACAGTAGGAGTGGTTCCTGTCCTGTCCTCCTGCGTGCCCTGGTAAAACCAAAGTAATATTTGTAATGAAGATTGCGAACAAGAACCGGTTACTGTGAAGCTGGTGGTTTTTATTCCTTGACTTTAGGTTAGAGTGAAAAATGTGCACATGATGCTATCACAGGATAGCAATGAAATTATATCCCAATCCTTGGATTAGTGGTAATTAGCATTGTGTTAATCATTCATGTAGATAAGTGTTTAGAAGTTTCCAGGGCTAATGAATACTGGCCTTATTTGTAGGGATGCCTTAAGAATCTGCCATAGATTTCACAGAGTAATGAAAAAACTTTTCCAGTAAACCATGAAAACGGGGTATGCTATAGGAAAGCTATTTTCAAACCAAGTTTTCAGCCTGAAAGCTAAATTTCTTAATTTTAGATGCCTTTCCCATACTTTATTTGTGTATTATTTTAATTATAAACGTTTTCAGCTCAATAATTTATTTTCCTTCTGTACACATTCCAACTATTTTTCTGCCATACAGGCCTCTAATAGTGTCCTCAAATGCTGCCTGCAGTCAGCCAGCCAGAAGCATCTTATATATTTTACATCAAGTGAATTTGTATTTTTTCCCAATAAGAAAACTCAAAGCTTCTCAATTCAGTAGAAGCAGGCCAAAAGTAAAGAATATCTAATGCAGTAAGATTTAGCATACCAAAAGAATTAATGTATCAGATATGCTGAATATTACACTATCCATTTTACAATGGTTACAATAATGGATGTGTTAGTGAAGTCAGTAAAGACATGTGAGCAGTCCTAGTTAAATTCAGTTATCAGGCAAAAAGGAAATCTTCTTTCATTACCATTTGATGGCAACAGCTCTAACATGAACCAGATTTTTCTTTTGATGGTAGGGAAACAGTGAGATTAAAACAAAATTCACATGCAAATCAACAATCTGTAATTTTTGCAATGGGAATACTTAAAACTGACATTAAAACGACTTGATTATTAATTATGACTCATGTTATTCTCTACACTCTAGAAACTTTAACATGGAATGTTTTAGTGACAATTCCTTTGGCATTAACACAATCTCACCAAGATAATAAGAATCAATTTGTTTCAAAAGATGGTAAAATTGTTTAAGTTTACTGGGATAAGCAATTTACTAACCCATAAGTAACACATCTGAGCAAAATCATGTGTGTGAGGTAAAAAATAAGGCTGCAGTTAGCAATCAAATCTGAAAAATAATTGTCTTCCCTAGGAAAATAAAAAATATATTTCCCCTATCAACTTCTCTAGTACAGTCCATTAACTTACTATGTGCCAGCATAAAAGGCAAAGGAAGTAGGATATAGCCCCTGTGTTCTTGAATTTACTTCCCTCCATTGTAATGTGTTCTTACTTTACATGGGATTACCCTGCTCTTAAAACGAATTCTTAAATTGACTCTTGTTCTCTTTTTTCTTCCCCCAAACATAAAAACAAGCCAATCTAAACATGCTGAAATTACTCAGCAGACTCAGCAAAGTCTGGTCATGTTGTTGTTCTAGCTTCTTTCACCAATGGCTGAAAATTCAATTTTGTGAGTGTATATTTAAAAGCAATTCATCATTGGTGCATCAGATTCACACAACAATGATCAAAGGAAGCAAAGAGCATCCTTTACTACAAAAAAAACCCTGTAAGTCACTGCAATAGTACATAAAAGTCTTCTTTGGCCAAAAACATTGTTGAGAAATGAACTAACAGCTGCACAGTTTTACTTGCTGAACTTAAGTCCGTGAAATGAACCCAACACTGAGTCTAATATGAGAGAATCAGTGGACTGTTGCCTTACTCAGTGCTTCTCCAAAGACTTTTGAACTAGAACAGAATTCATTTTAATGAGCACCCAACATCTGGAAAAACCCCTTAAGAGTTACAGGAAGTTGAGTTACAGAAAGCCAAGTTTAAAAAAAAATTGCAAGAATACAAAATCTCTCCTGAGAAAACACCACAGACTGAAATAGGAGAAAAGAAAAAAAATTTAAATCTTCGATTAATATAAATGCACTTTGGAATTAAGAGTGAATTATATTATGATTTGGATATTTACTTTAAAATCATTTCAGACAGAGTTTCTCCTTTGAGTATTTGATAAAAACTGATCTACCTGTAATTAGCAGTAGATTTTTGGACTGAGTCCAAACAGCAGTTTTTCTAATGGCTTCGAGTTACATAGTTTTACTCCTTTCTGTAGAGCAGAACTATACCTTTGACAGTACCATAAACAACCATGAGAAAGAACACTCCATATCTCTAGAGGGTATTTTTTATTGCCTCCTTTCTGTTTCCCGCTTGGTTTTCAAAAATTGGCCACAATGCTTTGCTGTCTTGAAAATAAAAAGAACAGACTACTTCTGCAACTCTATTTTATTAGTCCTATAGCTTATGCAACAGGTGACTAATGTCAGAAAAGTTCAGGTCAAACAGTGTCTGTGCACTTGCAGACATTCAGTCCTTTCAAACTCAAAAATACATTTATGTGTGTATATACATATTTGACTTTTGGCCTTGGTTCACCAGTAATTTAAATTAGGCCCCAAAAAGCTAGAAAAGCTGGATCTACTAGGTAATGTTCAGACTACCTCCAGATTTTACACACACAGTAAATGCTTTCTGAGGTATGGATTCTGAGGAAGGACAATTGATAGCATTTTACACATTATTAATTTTAATCTTCCAGAACTTGCCTTCATCACTATGACACAAATGAAAACAGTGTGCTAGAGTGAACTTTTTGACATTTTGATGGATGAAGAACCTTGTAAAGATGAAACATTCAAAAATCCTATGTTTTTTTCTCTTTGGATTTAAAATTAAAAACCAGTAGACAGTGATAGATTAATATATATAGGAGAAAGGTTGGAAGGAGGAGAAATAAGATAAAATTTCTAAAGAGTTTTCCTTTTCTGTTTGCTATGATTTTTATAAACTGTGACCCTATTAAAACCACCACTCCATACACTTTTGTAATCTGTTCCTTTTTTGTAATTGTGCCAGTGTTGTATCCACTGTATATGAATTAATGCCAGATAAATATGGCTATGCTTCAAGAAGCACTATTTTTCATAGCAGTACCCTGAACTTTCTGGCTCAAGTACGCAAATTTGAGGGACAAATGTCTACAAAAAGAACAGTCTACAGTGCTTCCAGCCCCTCTCTCCTACATGACTCTTCTGCAGTTGTACAAAGGCCAACAAACATCAAATGAGAAATGTAGACTGAAGCCAAATAATTCAGACTAAACTGATCAAGTTTACCCATTCAGCACAAAATGTTTTCAGTTCGTAAGATCTCTTCTCTTTTGTAGACTAATTAGAACAACTTGACAAAGACTTACTGAAATATTATGTTCCTTGACATTCAAAAAATTGTATGAGCCAATGCCAATGCTACACCCTGTTCCCTTTTAAAGTCTTATGCACTTCTCTTAAAATTTTAAACCTGCTAAAGGTATCCACAGCTGCTTCTAATATTTTGACTGTTAAATTCTGTTCTTCCTCTCCAACTGAATTGCTATAAAGTATGCCAAACCGTTAATGTTGTTTTGGTTTTTTTGTCTTCTTGTGTAATGCTGCCATATTCAAACACGGGAACTGTATGACTAAACAACTGAAGCTTGTATTTCTAGGTTCAAAATTGAATAGTTGCCCCTAAAAGCTGGAGTTTGCCTATTTAGCTCAGCATTGTTCATGTTGGTATTACATACAATTTCACCACGTATAGGCAGAATAATGAATACTCTAAAATACATCTCTGGGTTTGAAGAGCCAAAAAAAGCCTAATTGGTATTTCAGGTTTATCCTGGTAACAGTAAAGAAAAGCTATATAATTTTGCAATTTTTTTTTTCTTTTGTCTCACTTCATCTGCTGGGTTTCAGACTGATAAAGGATTTTCTGTTGATTAGGATGAATTTAAGAAAGAATGAGACTTGCAGGCTCATGATATAACTTTGCATCAAAGAGTCTTCTCTTGTTACTACTCTGAAAAATATCACATTTTCCGCAAGACAGAGACTTTTTAAACTGTAATGAATTCTAGCTAAATTTAAAGTGTGAGTTTTATCTCAACAAAGTCTATGTTCTTCAAGATTCACACCAAAAATAAAAATCCCTCTGTGACAAGCATATAAATAAGAAAATGCAAAAAGACTTTGAAACAAATCTTCAGAAATTTAATAAATTGCAAAGCAGCTGAGAGGAAGAGAAAAAAATCTGAACTTTAAAAGCTGGAGAGACTATATGGATGTATAATATACATATACATACACATCTCCATATATACTGTGGATACTATATACAGACAAAGCGGCCTGTGATGAGGGAGAGGGGAAATTGGGGTTTTTCTCCTTACGTGTACTCTACTCTGACACTAGATTATAGATTTATTTCCTAATGAAAATCAGATTATTATATTTTATTCCTTTCATGCACATACCTAATAATTGAACGTTGGTTACTTTGAACGAAACCTGAAGGAAAGTGAGAATTCTCAAAGATCTTAAAGATTTTTCATTCTTAATTTTTTTCTTTCCTTTTTTTCCTTGTCTCTTTCAAATGGAAACAGGAAGCCAGAAGAAAAAAGAAAAAGGCTCTCAATGAAGACTGCAGAGTGAGCTCAACCCTGGTTAGACTTTATCTCTGAGCAAGTGATTACCAACAGGGCTAAATACTAAAAAACCAGATATCCCTACTGTTTTCATGGGCAACATTGTATATAAAAATGTATCACTATAAGGATAACTATGACAACTTGAAATAGTAAGAATGAATAATGGAGAAAAGGCACTGACTAGTTCTATAAGCATCATACATTGTTATCTTTATAGAACTTCAAACTATTATCATCTTAACTAGCACTAGGTAAGTCCATAGATGCAAACTATATGTTAAAAATGTACATGAAACCGTATCCAATTTTGGAAGCAGCATGATGCTGCTACAGCAGTATCCAGCAGAGCACCAATGACTGCTTATATACCAGTCAGATATGATGCAGACCTCAAACACTGCAGTCAGTCACTCTCCTGTATGTTAAGGACCCCACAGATACAAATTAGACTGCTGGCAAAATTTTTACTAGCTTCAGGAAGGGAAATCTGCTGTAACTTACATCATTCATAGTTCTCAATAATCAGACCTTCCTAGAGAGAAGCCCATGCTGGCAATGCTTCCCACAGCTCTACTCAGCAGGAACAGCCTAACAAGAACTGGAAGTGTTGGGTAAGAGAAATACTCAGTCCATGAAGGCAGGGGTGCAGGATGACTCATCTGGTGCTGTTCCCAAGTTATGCTCTCCAATCAAACCAAGAGCTCACTGAGGTGCTTCAAGAACCACCCTATCTAATTTTTTTCCAAGCAGTAGAGGCGGCACCACAATCTCGCTCCTTTGTGCATGGGTAAAAGAGGAATCAGAAAGGATATCCACGTACAAAGACTAGAGCAGCTGGGTCCTGAACTCTTTATAGACCATTTTCATTACTCTGCATTTTATAGCACCTGTCCTTGACAAAATTTACCAAGTTTTCTCCATTTCATATAAATACCATCCAATGTAAAGTCAAAGGAAAAAGTTGTTTTTTCTTTCTTTTAGTGGTAAATTTTGAAAGATGATTTACAGTATGTTTCTGAGACAACCTTAGATAAGAGTTTTTTTAAGAAACAGGGTAGGCGCAGAATCAACAAAAGGTATATACCTCACTGTTTAGTCAAATTGTGACTCTAATTAGGTCAGTTATAGAAGTGTAAAACACTCCAATAAATGGGTAGATTTACTCTTCACAGAATCACAGAATGGGTCAGGTTGGAAGGGACCACAGGAGGTCATCTAGCCCAAACACCCTGCTCAAGCAGGGTCATCCTTAGAGGACATGGTGCAGGACTGCATCCACACAGTTCTTGAATACCTCTAGTGAGAGAGATTCCACAGCCTCTCTGGGCAATCTGTTCTAGAGCTTGGTCACTCACACAATAAAGCTCTTCCTCATATACAGGTGAAACTTCCTGTGCATCAGTTTCTGCCCCTTGCCTCTTGTCCTATTGCTCAGCATCACTGAGAGGAGCCTGGAAACATCCTCGGACACCCTGCCTTCAGATACTGATAGACATTGATGAGGTCTCCTCTTAGCCATCTCTTCTGGAGGCTGAACAGGCCCAGCTCCCCCTGCCTTTCCTCACAAGAGAGATGCTCCTGCCCCTTCATCATCTTTTGCTGCTTTTCGCTGGACCCACTTCACAAGTTCTGCGTCTTTCCTGTACTGAGGAGGCAAGAGAACTGGACACAGAACTGGACACAGCACTTCAGATTTGGCCTCACCAGGGCTGAGTAGAGGGGCAGGATCAACTCCGTCGACCTGCAGGCAATGCTCTTCCTAATGCACCTCAGCACACCACTGGCCTTCTTGTCCACAAGGACACTGCCGGCTCATGGACAGCTTGTTGTGCACCAGGACACCCAGGTCTTTCTGCAGAACTGCTTCACAGCAGGTCAGCCCTCAGTCTATGCTGGTCCCTGGGGTTATTCTTCCCAGGTGCAGAACCCTTTATTTGCCTTTGCTGAATTTCAGTTCTTGTAAACAATCAGAGTCAAGTTGCAATTTCCTTTTCAAATACCTATATTTCAAATATCCTGTATTTTCCAGGATTAAGGTCATATGGCCTCTAAGTACTAATGTAGAAAGCAAGGGAAAGTAAATGCACATGGAGTCAATGCACATAGAAAACTTGCTGGACTGTGGCTATGAACCCCGTCATGGCAGAGACTGAGAGTCAGCCTTTTATGCTGGGCACTGAGATGTACAACTCTATCCTCTGTAGCTGGTAATCCCATCCTGTCTCCTCAGGGTCCCCATCTCCCTCCATGCTCACCCCTCCTTAAAATCCCTTTTACTAGTTTGAGCCTTGCAAGTAAAATATTTGAGAACGATATATTAGTTGTAAGCACAGTGACACTTAGACACAGGACAAGTAAGATAGAAGAATCTGTATTAGTTTGTTGCTTTCTTTGCTTCTACCCTTCTGTGGAATTTGGAAAAAGAGCTCTCTTTCAATGAGAAACTAAAGGCTGCTTGAACAAGCAAGTGAATGCAGTGACTGTGGCATTTGTGTTGCAGCCATTTTCATACAAACAGTTTCGGATAACTTTGCAGTATCAGCCTCAATGTGTACTTTGTTTAGAAAAGATTACCCTAATCATCAAAGCACTGCATAAAAAACAATCATAGCAATTAGGACATGCCAAACAGAAGAGACAGCTGTGAAGATTTTTTTGTCCATTTCTCTGAACATCCTTCCTTTGATTCACTTGAACTGAGTTCAATTTTCTAGTCTTAAACTTCAAGCTCTTTCAAACAGACACAGCCTTTACATATCTATCCAACTGTTAACACTGCTCCACTGTCTTCAGAGCAATAGCAGAGCCTTGCTCCTCACTCATCCAATCCTCACCCAAATATACAGGCTGTTTCCACCCCATCCCCAGTGCACTGAAAATCTCTAAGACTCTAACTGCCCCTTCCAAAGAGTGATTTCTGCTGAGGTATTTGACGAGAAGTAAGTTAGCATACTACAGCAGGGCCAAAAGAAGTTCAACATTTAAACATTTATGTTCTAACATAAACATAGATAAAAAATTTTATATATCTGTGAGTTGCTTCCTTCTCTCCTCACTTATTTGAGACACATTTTACATCACAACTCATGTAAATGGAATTTAGATCACTATTCCACTTGTATAGCATCTCACATCACTGATCCTGTCATCTAAGTGCTTGGATTTAATAGTTTCTAAGTCAGAAGATGGTAGAAGATAAAAGGTTTTTTAAAAATTGAACTTTTGTCGACAGTATGCTGTATTTTTTTTCTGATACACTGTCAAAATTATTATCATGAAAAAATACATAGCTTCCTCAGCCTTAAAAAGATAGCTTGGAAGATATATTAAGAAATACCCTGAAAGCAGGTACAATACAAGAACACAAGGCAAGAACTGGAGCCCTTTAAGAATAAGCACTGTAGTCCTTTAAGAATAAGCTGTGCTGTACCAATACTTGTACCACAGCTGCCACAGTGGACAAAAGTGAAAAACATCACCAGTTTTCCGTAAGTAACCAAAAATTTTCAGAGAAATTGTAAAAAGCATTAAGTTCAGCCTGCTGCAATTTAAAATAAGTTTGTTGTTTATAACTGATTCCAAAGAGCATGGAAATATTAACAACTTGATGATTTACTTTTCTCTGAGTTAATCTGTTTTATTTTCACTTCTAACATAATGAAAGAGACATAAGAAACCTAACAAAGTATTAGGCATTTTCTTTAGCATGATCAGCAGTGTTTTAGACGAAGAGAAATGATTTTTGTATTTTTTAGTCAACTTTATAGCCCCAAATATTAGACAGCCTAACTTAAAAATTTTGGAAGGAAATTAGTTTCTGTGCTTTGTAAAGATCTTAAACCCTCAGATGCAAAAGCCAGTTGCTCCTTTAATATAACCATTTCCCATACACCTTTAACACTTACACATCAAAATGTTTATATTATTGAAATTTCAGGCTACCTTTTGATGTCTATTTTGCAAGATATCATTGTAATTTGACTGATGCCTTCTCTTTCCTACACTGGTATAAGGCTCTGTGTCTGTGTTCTTGGGACTGCCTGGTTTGAAATACAAATGGCAGCAGCCAAATTGTCAGGAACAACACACACCTGCGGGGCACACCCAGACCAATCTGCATATTCCCTCTAGCGAAGACTGCAAGTGCAATGTCCAAAATGAAAATAAGAAGACTGGTTAGACAGGTGACAGTTCCAATGCATTCCAAACATTTCTACTCCATGACAGTTTGCCAAGCAAAGTAGCTTACAGCTCATGAGGGATTTACCAGAGAGATTACAGCAACTACGGCCAACGAGCACCACCCTTTGCAGAGCACACATCCAACTTGATTAAGCCTGCATGTAGCCCTGTCACTTGCTATAAGCCTTCCTGCTTATTTCAAGTTGTTAAGCAGAAACCACAATTCCTTAATGATATCCTTTCCCATAAGCAATGGCTGTAGCAGTTACAGCAATGTCATTCAGTTCCTAACAAGAAGAAAAATAATTCACATGAGGGAGGTGGTAATCCTCAAGAAAAACTTTCCTAAAATGATGTATGCAATACTCTGCAAGGCTGAGAACACATTAATGAACATCCCATTTTTATACTGGCTGAATTACTTGTCATCAGATTCTGTCTCTTTAAGTGTATGAGTAGTTTCTAGATTAATGCCACCCTTCTCCTCAGAAAGACTGTGACAGTAAGTGAAGAAGGAGGGAGTCTAATGTTGGCAGATGAATGGAAGTGCTGTGTACATCTGTATAAGATTCTGCAGAGATAATAGAGAACTTTCAACATTTGTTCAAGTACACCCATGTCTACATCTGCATGTGCAATTGATTGCCCATCAACTCATTAAATATTTCTCCTTGTGTGTGCACATATAAGACTCATATTTATATACACAATTGTGTTGCCATACATCAGTAAACTAATTCATTACAGTATTTCTGGGTAATGATCCATTTCATTATCTCTACAATCTCTGCAGCACTATGCAGAAAGCTGTGAGAATATATTAAAATGAAACCTGTCTTCCTCACAGAGGTATCTCCATCTCCCATGCAATGGTTCATTCTGAGTATTATTTTTGCCTGCCTATTATTTCTCTTCACCACTTCTCAGGGACTTTCCATATCTTCTTATCCCAAATGTGTTCTAAGAATCAAAAAGAAGATGTCCCTCTGATAAAAGCATGCCCAGATCCATCACCCTTATGAGGGCTATGTCTCCACTAGCTTGCAAAGTAGCCTCTAAAGATTTAAATATTGTACTTTGAAACGTGATTGTACAGTCTGTCATAATTATAACATTAGCAATAAGTACCTGAAAAGAACTTCACAAATAGAAGTTCTGTACTACAGGTAAGATTCATCTCAGCTGATTTTAGACACTGAAAATCAAGTGTTTAACTTAAATTAGATGGTTCATCTCCCCTTAATTAAGCAATAGATGCATATATTGCCAGAGGGTGAGTCATTCTACATTTACATTAAAAAGACTCAGAAAAAATGAAGGAATTGCCCTCAAGAAGTATTTATCTCTGCCATCTGGATAGAGTAGGAGCTCAGACTAGACAACAACCTTTCAACTGGCTTTAATGAGGTAAGATGAATTCCACTCTGCCTGGAGCCTCATAGAATCACAGGATCATTAAGATTGGAAAAGACCTCCATGATCATTGAGTCCAACCCTTGACCAAACACCACCAACTAAACAATTGCACTAAGTGCCACACCAAGTTGTTTCTTGAACACTTCCAGAGATGGTAAATCCACTATCTACACTGTTTAACCACCCTGTCAGCGAAGAAATACTTCCTGATGGCGATTCTGAACTTTCCCTGATGCAGCTTGAGACTCTGTCCTTTTGTCCTGTTGCTGGCTGCCTGGGAGAAGGGGCTGACTCCCACCTGGCTACAGCCTCCTTTCAGGTAGCTGTAGAGAGTTATCGGTTTTCAACATTCCTAAACTGACAAATATAATTAATAGGGTTTCAATTCTCAATAAACACAAAAATTACAAGACAGAATTAACAACTTTTCTTCAAACCACTTTTGTTTTGTGCACCCCACTCTTTGTTGATTCTGAACTTCACTGATCTATGATGAAGTAAAAAAGAGCTAAGACTCTCCTGAACTTTCCTAGTATTTTCCATTGGTTCCAAGCTATTTGCAGACAGGAAAAAGCAGTTCTAAAGAGCCTCTCGCCTGTGCTCCACATATTCTATTCATACTGACCATTAATCACACCCACTTAGTCTTGACTTAACAGCAACATTTAGCTATTCAGGACCTTATATTGCTGAACTCAGAAAGAAAGATTTCCTTCAAGAAATACAGTATTTTAGACAATGGTCCTATATAGACTGGACTCTTTTGGTACATAGAATAAGACAGAGAAAGCTGACATGGATTGGCAGTAAAGATTGTGAGTGGATTTTTAGTGACCACATTTCTACTGCCAAAAGTCATTTATGGGTGGGGCAGAAAGAGCCTCAATTTTAATCTTTAGAGCCATGAATGTGAACAATTCTCTCTGCAGAATTTATGAGCAGTTTTACTTATCAGTATTTCCTCAGAGTTTTCACGCAGTCAGATTGATTACCCTTTCCTTATACTGTTTGTGCATACTCCAGTTTGGCTATACAGTGCATAAAATGGACATGAACTGCATACTGTACCATACAAGGAAAAGAAAGGCAATGACTTGCCAATCATAGTTCTTAAATTTTGGTTCTAAAACACAACAGGGTATCACTAATAAGAAATAGCTAAATGTCCAGATACTTCAGCAACAAGGACAACCTAAATATTTGGGAATTTTTCATTAACCAAATTCCATAGGTCATCTAAACAGTTAGAATTTAAAAAAAATAGTAAATGGACAGAGTTTTACTTTTTCTGTAACAAGCCCAGCTTTCATAAAACAATTAATTCGGAATGTTTTCAGTGCACAGAGAAGTAGAAGTTCTTTTTTTTGCCTCTTTAAGTGCATAACTTCCCTCAATAAAAATCTCCAATTAAATTATTATCAGAAAATACCAGTCAGCTGGCATAAAACATCACAGATACAAACATAGCCTAACATTCCCAAAAATGAGACACAAAAGCATGGGTTGAAAATCTTACCTTGTGAAAATGTAAGAGGTTGTGAATTGTCTAACCACAACGAAATGGGATGATATTCTTACTCCAGTGGGCAAACAGAAAAGCTCTCACTGATTTAAAGAACACAGCAAGTTCTAATTTCAGAAGGATTATTTTGTCACGTGTCTAGAATCTCCTTGCTTTTAGGAGGTCTGAGTTATCTAGTACCTATTTTGCTGATCTGAATCTCCTGTACAATATAATTTTTCTTTTGCCAAATCACCTTTAAATAATTTTTTTGAATGACACTATTCAGTTCCACACACGGGTACTCAATACGTTGAGACTTGCATGCTCCCTTTTCCAAAACTTTGGTTAATCAGCTCCCTTCAGTACTCTGCATCTCTGTATCATGTCCACAAATAAGGCTGAATAACTCAGAAAAAATCCTGCACTGACTTGGTGGGGGCCTGGGAAAAAGCCTTGTTTTCATTTCCACACATTTTTCTTTTATTCCCCACTCCCTTGTGCTAATAGCTTATCTTACAAACCAAAACTCTTTAACGCTGTGAGTGACATAGCTGTCACAGATGGGGAGGGTTGCTTTGCTCTTGTTCATTGGTAACACAAACACCAACCCATTCCCAACGCCCAGCTGGAGAAATCTTGTTCTTGCATAAGAGAAGTCTGGATGTGAAAGTTCTGCAAATTAGACTGTATTAAAACCTCCCCACGCAACTGGAGATGGCATCACCTATGAACAGAGTACTTGATTGTCAATCACTACAATAGTTTCTTTGTGGAGCAACCTATTTCTTAGGTTTCAACTAATAATACAGAACCATACCAGTCTTCAGAGTGATACTGCAGCAAGGTAAAGGAAACAGCAAAAATGCTGTTATTCTCTTCTTATTTTTCTCAGGATCACAAGGTTATACAGGAAAAAAATTCATGTTGTATATAAAATGTCTTCTACTTGTTACTTCTTCTTATAACAACCAGGAAAAAAGAATGGATGCATTATTAGCCTGACAGACAGGAAGTTGAAAACATCAGTAACAGATAAGGTTTAAAAACCCCATTTTTCTAGGATAATTAAAAGTAACTTCAATAACACTTGAAAAAGTAGCTAGTTAGATTATTTCTTCAGTATTTAAAAATAATAATAAATTAATAGTTAGCCAGGAAACTTCACTCTAAAAAATCCATTACTACCATTTCACATATGAGCTTATTTCAAGGAGGTACTTGTTAGTAACCAGAAATGAAACTAAATTGTGAATTCCCATGTGAGTTGCTCAGCCTTACTCCCCCTCTGAAGCATTTCAAAAGAAAATCTGAACATGCAGCTCTCAAGTTGTCAGATTTGTGCTGCCCCTTCATGAGAAACAGATTCCTTCAGCACTTCCTTCCAGCACTCTGTCTATGGCTGGCGAGCTGGCCAGCAATGACGAAAGCAGGCAGACTGCTCAGCTGAGGAAATTTCTAAACTCCTTTTGAACTTTTATTTGTTATTTCACATTCTTATTTAATGCCTATTTATTTCCACTACAGAGACAACTTGCAAAAAAAAGAGCCTGAAAAACAAAAACCAAAACAAAAATATTCCCCAAAAAAAGAAACCAACTTGTTTACTGCATAAATGTGTTGCCAGGAAATCTCATTGTTGCGGTAGTGAGTAAAAATCCTGCACCCTGACTTATGTCTTACTCACCCCTAAATCATACAGGCTTTCCTGATTAATGAAAGTGGTCAAATGTTTTACAGCACTTACTAGGAAGTCATCTTTCTGTGCATGGCTTTGCTCATTACTAAGCTGTGATGGTTTTACTCATGCCCTGTAATTCAAATCCAGATGCACAACAGGAAGTTTTCACTGCCAAATCTTTTAGAGCTTAACACAACATCAATGAGATACAAAGCCAGGTGTTAAAACTGTCACAGAGAGATAATTTGAAATGGAAAACACAAGAGAGAGCTCAACAACTATTTTTGTTCCAATTTGTTTTCAAATTTGCTGCAATTGGATAGTTTCACCTGAACAAAATATTTTGATCAACTGTTGAGAGATATATTGAAGGATGAAATGCTTTCTTCTAACTTAAGATCAAAAGGTCAGAGCAGCCAAAGAAGGTTTACAAGGATTAAATATAACTAAAAAGATAAGTCAGACCAAATGTCATGCTTAAAGTAATTTAGGATAATATTAATATTATACTTGGTCAAATTCTCTCATGTTTCATGCAGATTTAGTACATTTAGTGGCTGGCACCTTCTCAGTTTATATATCAAGAAATATTATGATCCAGCTCTAACAACTTCAAAATTATGCTTCCCTTTGATTTTCTTATTTTCTAAGTTCTCTCAGCTTGGTTTACACAGAACATACACAAGAGCCATCAGAAATCTGCACATCTTATGCGAGGGAATTATCCCTTCACATTTACCAGACAAAACACTCTGCATTCCTTTTCTGAATTTTAAAGAAGTTATGCTATCTTTCAGCCAACATCCTCTTGCCAGTAAAAACAAAAATGAAGTTTTGTGACCATAAAATATCATGGGCAAGTGAAGATTCGCACAAAATAGTCCACTGCTAGTTTTCAGAATAGATATATGCTTCCTCCACTTCCAGCTTAATCCCCAAACACCCTGACTTGTCAAAAGACTATTGTTAAGGCATGGGCTTCCTCCAAGACCACATCCTGTGAATCAGGTCAGAGTGAAACACAGAGATGATTTAAATGAACTACTCTTTGCGTGCCTGTAAGTGCAGGAAAAACTGTGTGACTGAAAAAATAGTCCAGTATACTAGAGAAAAAGGGACAGTGGACCTAGACCAGAATGAACACTTAGTCAAAAAAATTAGCAGTTCTCATTTGTAATTCATGCTGTTAATATTTAGTAAATACAAGTTTCTGCTACAAAGAAGCTAGGCAGTGTACTCAAAGGCAGAAATTAGGACCAAAAAAAGCCATTTGTCTTCAAAACAGGCCTGCTTCACAAATACTTAGATTTCCCACATCATGCTTAACAAGTCAACAGCCTATCAACAGCATTACACACAGGACCATTGATGAGTGTTACACTGCTTCACAAAGGGCACAAATTGTTCTGTATCTTTAATAAATTGTGCTAGTCTATGTGGCTTGGATACATCAAAATCAAGACTACATGTCTCCTGGAGTAAAATTCCACCTCCAGCTCAGAGCTAAGGGTATGCTAGGTATTGACATTAAAATGATGACAAACCCAAAACTGTCCTTATGAGGCAAGCAGGAAAAATAACTCATTATTTGGATGTTTCATTCTTAACTGATCCCTTAGAAAAGACAAAGGATGGGCTTGTGTTTATGATGTGGAGATTAGGACTTGAGATATATATGACTTGAAATTCCTAGTCCTGCCACAAAGGCCCAGCCTGAGTGTGGGAAAATCATCCATTTTCCCTTTAATCTCTCCCCTCCTTCTGCACTATGGGGATTATGTTTTTTCCCCTTTCTCCCACAGTCCATGTAATACAGCCGTAAGTTCTACAGGGCTGGATTGACTTTTGCACAGTTGCACACTATCTGTCATAGTAGGACATCAATCTAGTAAACACTTCTAGGATCAAGGTATGGTTGAAATAAACAGAAAATCCATGGAAAGACCATCATTTTTATTTGAGAGAAGAAATGTTTTTCAGTGCAACCAAACTCCCTAATCTTAGTCATACCCCTCGCTCTGATGGGTACTTTGAGATGATCCTGTCTTTTAGGGACCCCCAATAAAATGCAGCTAGAAGAAATATTCACTGCAGTGCTCCTGAAGGGATTTTAAATTAAAGATTTTTAAGTTCATAGGCCTCTATGTTCCTTGCTGTAGGGAAAGAACTGAGTCACCAAGAGTCACTCCACTGTCTCACAGGCTCTCGAGGCATGAAGACATTCCAATACTGATATGCCAGGGAAATGAGTGTTTCCAAGCAAGCCACTAGCTTTGCTTTCTGGGCTCCAAGAACACTCTTCTGGTGCTTTCGGGAAACGTAACAGGAATTGCAATTTCAGTGCAGTGCCTCTGGAAATACCCATACTGCACAATGGTACTTTTTCTGAGGAAGTCAATCTGTCTCCAAAGAGAGTCCTTAGGTATTTATATCATTGTGGGCCATGGTGCTGTCAACTCAGGTTCCCAGGGAAGCACAGTTTCATTACCATGCACCTGAAGTCAGCTGAACCAAGGAATGACAAAAGAGAATGAGAAAACCATCCAGGTTGTCACCAATTCCTTTGCACAACAAAGGATCACTGCTAATAGTACCATGACTGGCAAGTGTACACATTGGGTTTTCCAGTGATGGGGATACTATATTTTCCACAGGCAAAGTTTAACTACTGTTACAGCTGGAAGTTTTACTAAAGCCTAACTAAAACCTCCTGGGGTATAATATACACCCATTATTTTTATCTGAAGTTGGAGACCACTTATCTCCATTTGTGGTTATGAAGAACAGATTGTCCCAGGGGGCTGCAAGCGTGTTGCACCAAGAAAACATTGCTGGGTTGCTTCAATTCTGCTGGTGCATTCACAGTGCATCACCCTGCAGACTCACTCCCATTTTTGAGGATAGGAATTTTTATTTAATAGTTGTCTGGTCAGAAAATCCCCAAGCAGCTTCCCCAGGCACAAACACAATACAAACCAGTAAGTGTGATTGTTTGCTGATGATGTGTAATACCAGCTCACAACGCACCAATTAATATGGAATAAGTTGACTTCTATGTTCTTATTTTGTAAGAGAAGTAACATGAATGCGGTAGAAATTTAGGCAGAGGTCTTCAGCTCAACCCTCCCATCCATGGTTCCAATTACAAATTACAGACAAGAAATATCATTCAACCTACATTCAATACAATTTGTTCACAAATACAAAAGATTTAAGAGTTGATATTATGTTACTTTATATTTATCTCAACTCTATGAAAATGTACTTGATACAGATGATTAGACAATAAACATGTAACAGTGAAATTTAGTCCCAGGTCATACAGAATGAAGCTCTTAAATCAGTTATAATATAGCATAGACAGATGGTACTGGATACATAAAGCACATTAAAGACACTGCTATCTGTTTGATAAAGAAATAATTCAGAGCACTAGACAAGAAGCTGAAATTGCTGACAATCTGAACTCCTGCCAACTGTCCTGGCTTCACTGGGGCTGTGTGAATTTTAAACACACATAGTCCCAGGTGTCCACAGAGCTGACTGAAATTTCTGGCAGCTAGTTCAATGCTTTTGAAACACTGTTGGCTTCCCATCACTGGCAGTCACTATGGAGAGAAGATAGGCGGTTTCTGGCTGCTTCTCCTGCCCTTTCTGTTGCCTTGGCTGTAGTGCTGTAAATTAAACACTCAGCACAACGAGTAGCCTCTTTCTCTTGCCAACCCATAAGGCAGATACCTCCAGAGCACTAGCGCTGAGAAAAGGAAGGGTATGACAAAATTGGGAGAGGAACTCAAATTTATTTACATTCCCTAGATTCAGTGTGTCAAGAAACTGAGTGGAGCTTGGCCCTCAGAGACCAGACAAAAATGTATCCAAGAAATTGAAAAGTCAAAGAGATGTGGGATTGCAACAGATGCCTTGCTTTGGAGAGATTTGCAGAATGGTGGGAAAGGGTCACATGAAACCTAAGTAAGTGGTGTGGAAGGGTTAGCTGAGGAAAGACAGAGATATGGAAGTCATTTATGGCACACATCTGGTATTCCAATGTGAACAGCAGCTCCACCCATGTACGGAAAACAAAAATATTTGTCTTGAGATCTGTCTCTATGAAAGAGCCTAGCAGTTCTCCAAGTTTGGTGTCTTGTGACAGGCAGGATTTACCACATCACTGACAAACTACTTAAAATTTATGAGGGAAAAATGAGAGGTTTCCATGCACATCTTAATGACCTAGTGCAAAAGGGCTGGCTGAATGACACTAGAAGCCCTCAGAGTAAAACTGAGATGCAATGGTATGATGCCAAATGCAATGGATCTTAAGAGTCACTTTAACAGCTCCAGCACATGCTTTTGCCTAACCAGATCAAAGTATTTAGCTTGGTTTTGTGACGCTGACATTCATTTTAGATTACTTTAACAACATTCACTTGGTACACCTAAGTGTTTTGGACCCCATTCTCTGTTGGACATGCTCCCCAGGTAGCACAATCTATTTTGCTCTGTCCTGCTGATTTACTGGGGACTGCTTCCACAGCTTAATTGTTCAGATTTCTGTGCTCTAGAGAGGTAGTTGTGTCTCTTTACTCAGGCGGACACATAATATTCTTTGTCATTTCCTCCAGAAGGCCTTGCAGATGATCAATTTCCTGAGCTCCCCTTAGATCCTCCTGTATAAAAATTGAACTTAGTGGGGCTAGACCCCTGTAAGAGAGTCACAAACAACTGTCTATTCATCCTCTGGACACCAGTATCTCCGTACTACTAGGATCTTACTACAAGCCCCCAAAACTGAGGTATCTAGAAAAGCTTTAGGTTTAAATATGTGTACTGGATCAGCTGGGGAGGGTGGCTAGCACTTTTGATAATGAACAGTGATATGAAAAATGCTGCAGGCAAGAGAGGAAGACTTGATTAGGGGATACAGAGAAAAATAAGTCATATTCAGTAGCCTGTAAAGATGTCAGCCAACAGGAAGGAAGAAGCAGATAAAGCAGACAGCAGCAGAGAGATAGCATGAACAAAGAGAAACTGAAAACAAAAAGAAACTCAAAGAAAAAAGATAATACAACAGTAAAGGAATTAATTAACTCAGGAAAGAAGGCTAAAATCTTATCATCCATGTCATGCAACCAAAACACTACAATTAATATATCAGATTAATCTCAGGGAAAATTCACTTTGGAAGCATAAATTATGGTGCAAGGCTCTTGAAAGAAGGAAGTCTAATGATGGGAGGAAAACTTTGGGAACATACAGCAGAGCAATGCAAGGAGCAGCCCCAGGAAGCCAGACCAGAAGACCAGTGCACCTAGCAGACTGACTCCCAGCAGCTGCATAACTTTGTGCTGGAGAAGGTTCATGGCAAAGCACTTGTGACTACACCATCAAATGCGTAAGAATAGCTGAAATGAATCACGCGTTCAGGTGAGCTGGAGTAAAACACTAATTGCCATTGGCATTTTGCTACAGCTCAATATTACAGACTCACTGAAGGGAGATCCTGTAGTCCAACCCCGCTAATAAAGCAGGTTCACCTAGAACGGGTTGCACAAGATTGCATCTAGACAGGCCATGAATGTCTCCAGAGAAGACGACTCCACAACTTCTCTGGATAGCCTGTTCCAGTGTTCTGTCACCCTCAAAGTAAAAAATCTTTTTCCTGAAATTCAATGGAAATTCCTATGCTTCAGTTTGCGCTCTTTGATCCTTGCCCTGTTTCTAGGCACAACTGAACAGTCTGGGCCCAGCCTCTCAACACCCACCCTTAAAACAATATAGTGAAGAGTTAGGATTTAGCAACCAAGTAAGTTGGTTTTGTAAATAAATTCTTTCTTCATTCTTTAAGTTTTAAGTCATTGTTTAATTTTTTTTTATACAGTATCAATGGATATGTTTTTCACTTTGTTAACATTTAGTGACTTGTTCTACAACTAGAACAGTGTCAAAAAACAACCTACCATGATCTGATGACTAATTTTGCAAGCAGTATAAATTGGTGATAAAGAAATACAAATAATACTATATCCACAGTTAGAAAAATATTAGAAAATACATAGTGGTGTTTCAAAACATGGTTTTGCATAAAAACACTCTATGGTCCAGCTGAACAGCAAAACTCCATCTGCTTCAAAGACAGTCAGCATTTCACCTCATGAATCCAGCAGCTGGATTCTGTTCCTGTGTACATATATAGGAATAAACTTTTGTCCATATGATACTCAGGGAAAAATAATGTGCTCTGAATACTTGTGTTCAAATATTTTGCATGATTATTCACATTATAAAATGTTCATGCAGTCAGCCTAAACATTAGTGGGTTTAACAGGAAAGCAGATGGACCTGTTGTCTGAGACTTAGGCACCAAAGCACAAATTATGAAAATCTTGAACAAAAGTGAATTTGAATAAACTACACACAGAATAATTTAAATCATTAGCAACTTATTATTAGCTTTCATAAGCTTAACTAAATTCCATACAATTAAGAAAAAAGGTAAACATAATCACTTCAAACTTTTTCTACCACAGTTTTTATGACAATATCACTTTTATTAAACCCCAAACTTCATCATGCCCACAAACGAGAAAACAACCAAGACTACGTGTGCAAGTGCAACAGAATCATGTGAGATGAGAGAAACAGCAAGGGAAAAGAGAACTGATGTTTGGCACTATATTCCCAACCAGCCTTTTCCTTGTGAGAAAGCCAACACAAGCGACAAAAGTCTCAAACAATCAGGTCTGGTGAGAGTGAAGTTCATAGAGGAAACAGCTGGATGACAATGACCTACGGTATTGACATGCATAACCCAAATTTATTTCAGAATTCTTAGCACTTAATAGACAGCAACAGGATATGTCACAGTGACTACACATGTCAATCTAAGTGCCTTGCAGACAGGATGAGAAAACTTGTGACCCACAGTGCAGCAAATGTAAAACACCAAAGTATGCAATGCAAAAGGCACTGCTTTCAGCAGACAAAAGCCAAAGTTAACTAGATGATGAATTCATATGTTCTGTTGTCTTTTGCAGACAGAGATCCATATTTTTCCGTTCAAAAATCCATGCTGCCTTATATGCAATGATATGTATAATGTAGGCATACCACAAATATGTTAGTCAAATTTTACTCTCAGTTGGAAACTCAGACTAGGTATTCATTACATTTTGACTGAAAAACCTTTCATCTGACCATTTTTATAGTTACACAGTCCCAGTGTACAGCATTGCATACAACAGTCACCCAGACATATCAATGGATTAAAGTGTTTGCTAACAGAAGGTTCTATTGGAAGCAGCACTCACAAAGGGTCAAGATTTGGGATGACACAACCTGTACAAGCACATCTGGTTGTAGATGCAAGCAGAACTTGCAGCAGCTCAGCAAACCTGAAGAGACATTAACAGCTCCATCTGTGCTTAGAACTACTGTTTAAATAGCACATACTTCTGAGGCTACTCAGGTGGCATGCATCTCCCATCACTGATGAAGAAAATAGCATTAATACTTTTAGGCTGATCCTTTGAAGCTTACTAGTAAGAAAAGCATTAAAATAATGTCATCTTCATAAATACCCATCCATCTTACAGTCCAAACCCTTCTAGCAAAAAGATTTCATGAAACTTGCTTAAACGGTGAATAAAAGAGCTTCTTTCAAAAAATGTGCCAGGAAGAAAATTGAGTAAAGGGCTGCCACTAAGCTTTACAGGGAATGTCAGACATGTAAGGGGGTAATACAGAAAGACTTCAGAAAGTAGTAACTTTTTGAATGTTCCACACTTATATAAATCCAGGTGGCTGGGGGAAGATTTCAGACCATCATGTGCACAGCCTGGTCTTACTCTTTATGGACCATCTTTTAAAACTGCTCAGCAGCCTCCACTGAGAACATATATAGAGAAGGATGTCATGGCTGCTGGGTTGTTTTTGGGAAGTTGGTTTGCTTTTTGTTCTTTAAAAAAACAGTGTCTGAGATGACTCGTATTGTCAAACCCATGAAATGGCAAATCAGTATCACAGTTTGTGTCCATGCAGGCTGTTACTTTACTCACTAGAAGTTCAGCAGAGTTCAGGACCAGATGCCTTGGAAGGCTAAGACTCCTAGTTGGTCTCACACTAATTACTAATAGCTCCCAAGTGGTTTAAAGACTGAAGGCAAGATGCTTTATATCTTTCTCCACACTTTTATAAGTAAACAAGAAACTTCTCAGCAGCCAAAATAAGCTTTTCTTTTATTTCATGGAAAACAGTATTTGCAAATCTAATTTACTTTTCATGGAATATCCATTAAGGAATACCATTAAAAAACAAAATAATATTTTTTATTAAAAATAAGAAAACAAGCAGGAATTGTATTGTGTTGAAAACTTATTATCTTTTAACTTATCTTCACACTCATGTTATAGAAACTGGCTGTTCATCACTTGTGATAATCAAAAGATGAACAATTTTCTCTTTTTTTTACATTTCTGTAAAGGATGTCTGACACCACCAATACATCATCTCTGGGAGACAGGGAGATGTGACACAGAAAACTCCAAGGAAAAAGTTAAGTGGCGTGACCAAAATCTTATGTGTAAATATGTGGCAAGGTTTAAAAAGGAAACCAAATGTTCAGAATCCCAACCCTATGCTCTAACCACAAAAAAACACTTTCTTCACTACAACTGAATTAATCCAGTAAGTAAAAACAAAGAAAAAACAAGTACATATATTATGTGCATCTTGCCACTGTAACAACTCTAATGACATTTAAGTGTCCTCAAACTAAGATAGAGTTAAAAATATATGTTTAATTCCAGAGTGGCAATCAGTTCCACAAACTAAGAGAACTAGAAAAGCAAGAGGAAGTAGCCTCACAGCTTGCTAAAGCTGTGTAAACCACACATGCAGCCGTAATGTAGTGACTGAAAGATCTACAGAAATATATGCTGCTGACAAGAAGGGACTCAATACTCATGTACAAAGCATGAAAAATGTTTTCAACTACAACTGAAAGCCTAGCTGAAAATCAAGCAGAAGTTTTTATAAAAGTTAATTAGGACTCAAAAATAATCCCCTTACAAAAGAAAAAAAAACACCCTAAGCAGTCTAAAAAATATTGTGGCATCCCACTTCAGATAATGCATTTTTTAAAAATCACAATGAACTGGGGCTAGATAGAGGCTAGGAAGAAGTTATTTTGCAGAAGAGAAAAGCACAAGTACTTTTCACTGAGAAGTTGTTTTTCTGGTTCAGCAGTTCTGCAGCAAGAATAGCCAGATCATTTGAAAATTGAAAAGAAAATCAATTGCATGTTTTTATTTTAAAAGAGCCTCCCTGTGGGAATAGGTGTGGGCGTGAGATCTCTTTTTAAATTTCATAATATAACAAAAAGCTGCCAAGTTTGGGGTTTTTTTTAATACTCTGTTTACTGAGTGCTAGAATGATTTTTCTCTCCTTATGATGCTACTGATCCTTATCAAAAATCATCTGTGAAGTGAATAACACTAACATTTAAAAACAGAACACTTATTCAGACAGCAGCACTGAGCAAAACAAATTTTCAAGAATGCTAAGGGAGTTCAGTGATGACAGCAAAAGTCTATTTACTCATTTACCTCCAAGTTCTGCATGCAAAAAATTTGTATCAAAGTTTTTTTCAAAGCAAATCAACATTTGGGGTTTTTTTTAGAATTGAATTCCACAGGAAAAGTTTACAACTAACCTTGCTATCTTCGATCTCCTGGGTTTTTCCTTGAAGCGTTTTCCTCTCCCCAAAATCACAGGTTGACTTTAATGTAAGCTGACAAGAAAGCATCGAGCTCTCTGCCTCAGTAAGCTCCAAAGACTTTGGTGAGTACTTCTGTGAGCCGGCAGGGCCAAGGTTGGGTATCGGGAGGGCAGTGTGGACAGGCTTTGACCCTACAGCTGGCTGTCTCAGCTTGGAGGCAACTCCAAGCACAGGCATGGCTTCTATAAAAGTATCTTCTTTCTGCCAAAGAAAATGCTCCTGACCTCAGTCTGGTAGACTCCAGCTTCAGCAATTTCAGAAAAAAGGCTTTAAACAAAAGTAGCAGTCATCTTTTCGAAAAGTCTTAAAACAATAATATTGCAAGTTTCACAAGGAAGCAAATTTTTTTCTTCATCTCTCCCTTCTCCCTCGCAGCCACTCACACGCACTGCTCAGTGAGTCAGTGGCTCTGTAAGACTAAACGCTCCTTTGGGGCGTGAACTTTTCTTGAAGGTAACTGCCACAGAGCTGCCTGTCTGGGATTAAAGAACTCATAAATTCGCTTTCTCTTCTTCCTACAGCATTCCAGGTCTGTGCATTAAGTAAATGAAGGATGGGAGAAAAGGAGAGAGAGAAGAGAGGAAACCTCCCTGTACTCCAACTGTCAAAACAGCTCAGAGACCACAACACTGGAAGCAGAGACCTCTTCCTGACTACATAAATAACCGGCCCACATCTTTAAAAAAAAAACCAACTTTTTTTTTTCTGTTAAAAAAAAAAAAAAAAGGGGACCTGAGTAGTGGCCAAAGCAAACAGCTGTTGGACGAGTTTTCATCCCGGAAATAATCTCAGCAATGAAGCTGTTTGTCTGATTCCTGGCTATTTTTCACTGCTGACAACCATGAGCCACGGTGTTTCATTCTCTGTTCCTCCCGTGAAATCAGGTTAAAATTGTGCAAGAGCATGGCTAGAAACAGACACTGAATCACACTGTGGGTAAAGTCTGTCTGTGCTACGAAAAATCCATACAAAAACAAAAAGCAGGATATAGGAGAATCACGAGCATTGTTAGAAGGTTTAGTCAATACAGCTTTCAGAGCCCTCTTTTTTTTTTTTTTCTTTCTTTCTTGGTGGTAGTGTTAACGTCATCTATTCAGTGTTAACACTTCCCTTGCTAAAAACATTGAAAGCTCCATGAAGTCCTTGTCCAATGCTTCATTTCTGCTTGTTGTTCACAGAAATACTCTTTCTGGCAACTTCAAATCCTTGCACACAGAAATACAAGTCAGGCAGGCAGAGCAGGCTCCAAAATGAGCCATGATGGAGAATCCAAATTGTTGAGCAGCATAAACACTTACTTAAAAGAACAACTGTAAATTCCATTGAGATCCTCTAGCAGGGGAATCCCTTTTAAACTGACACGAGGAAAAAACCTGTGCAGAACCATCACACCATTCAATTTCTATGGGATTTTATCACCTAGCATTACAGACATGGGATTTTTTGTTATGTCTTCCAAAATAAAACATATGATGACTTGACTTATTCTGCTCCAATATACTACATTCTATTAACTACCCTTTCCTTGAACAGTATGTACTATTACCACGATAGATAAAAGCACAAGAGGAAAAAAGAGCCCTCTGGACTTTTATGTTCTCAAAACAAGGATGGCAAAAGTTTAAAAAAGCACTGAAAATAAAGTAAATCAGAAGCAGACTAAAAAGGTCTTAGATCATTCTTTAAAATTATTTTGCAGAAGAAACGTGATACCTGCAGTATTGTCCTCTATCATTTATTTACAAAGATCACACTGACACAGTACAACACTGACACAGTCAATATAGCTCTCTGAATTGACTTACAAAGTATCCCATTCTTGTTTTTGGTTTGTAGGAGTGTACTTGACGTGTTGTAGTAACCTCCTGAGATTTGAAGTGAGAGTACAGAGAATCAGCAAACACATTTCAGCATCCTCTGCTTATCTGCTGTTTGGTTTTGCCACTATTAATGATAGATGCAATGGGTTTTGTTCAAGAGTGCACAGAGGTAGCTGCTCTGCATTTCAGACAAGTTCAGCCCACAGGATCCAATGATTGGAATATTCTTGTTCAGTGTAATATTTCAGATATTCTGCAGAGCAAAGGGGAATAAAGCTCCTTGTGCAGTTTGCATTTGTTCCCTAGCAGTACAAAGCGCTGTGTAAGGAATTTAGGTTTCTTAGGCACAACTGTTAACAGTTAACGCTTCAGAAAATGCACATACACAAAGACTGAAGTGGACCACAGGAAAAGAGGAATTTATCTCTTGCAAGGTTTGAGAAGATGAAAAATCCTCATGAGAACTGTTACCCAATGATCAAGACAAAGAATAAACTACAGCCATGAGACAGATACTTTCTTAAAAAGAACTTTGCCAAAAAAATGTAATTGAATCTTATTACTTCCCGGGGTTATAATTTTACAAAGTAATGCACTTTGGTAATCTTGCTGATCTTCTTTTGAATATGAATGATGAGGTCATGATACCCACAGTCTCTTTTGCAACCCATTTTCCCAACACAGAAACCCTGAAAGTAATAAGTAAGCAAACTTACTATGAGAGAGTCTGTAATACATAACCAACAGGATTCCAAAAGGATTTGGAAACAATGATGTGAGGCTGGTGTTACTGCTACTCTTTCAAAATAATTTCTCATTATATCTTGACTTTAAAGCCAGGTCAGGGCCATCAGCTTCAGAACCTCATCTACCTAGAATCTGTACAATGATAAATCACAGCAGTGGTTCCAGTCTATTGAAGATGCAAAGAAGAGTATGCAAGATTTTTTGCAGGAATCATTAAAAAAAATGGAGGAAAACAATTATACTTTGTAAGTAAGAATGCAGCTACAAGCCTGGCCTTCCCTTTCTTGTTTTCTCTAATTCTAAGCAAAAGATAAATAAAAAAACATCTGCTACTCTTAGAAATCACTTAGCTACAGTTTTTGCTTGAAAGGCCCTTGTGTACCTCAGGGTGAATCTGGGTTATATGAAGGCTATCTTGGGGGTAAGGATATTTTACAATTAAGCTTCAGTACTGTTTTCCACACAAACAGGAAAGTACAGGATAAAGTATCTGTGGACAACATAGGCAAACAGTCACCAGATGCAGGTGCCAGTGGGATGACCCTGCAGGCAGAAAGTGTCTGAAGATTCTGTAAAGGAAGGAATTGTGGGGAAAGGGCAAAGTTGGAAGCTGCAAAGAAGGGCACACCATCAGGCATCAAGCTGATGATGGGAGTTTGGTGGGATTTTCCTCAGTATCTCTGGAGTGGAAAGCTAAGTGATTGTCAAGCAGGGCAGACAGAGAGAACCTAAAGTCAAAATGAGGATGATTTAGATACATGTGAATAAGGTCCAAACAGAAAAAAGGGCATATCTGTGAGAAAATAGGGGTGGAGAAGGTGTAAATTGTGGCTATAACCTGGAGTTACATGAAATCAAACACAACACAGACTGTCTGGCATGAGGGACAAAAGTATCACAAAAGCAGTGAGTAAAGGCATGACTTACAGAAATAGAGGACACACATATTCACTTGGTTACATCAAACTGATATATCTAGAAAGAGACTGCAGAGAAACAGGTCAGGCTAAACATTGTTCAGAGAGGAACTGCAGGTTTATAATTAAGCCACTTAGACTTTAGAGAAGACGTCTTCCAGCCTGGCAAGCAGGGACATCAATTGGATTCAGGATTCAGGAGGATGAACACAGATCATGACTAAAGTCCTGACACAAGGGAAATGATGTGCAGGAAAGGTTGGAGAGTTATGAGGAAGCTAGAAGAAAACTGAGATGTGGGAAAAAATAGAGGGTAACATTTTAAGTGGCATCCTAGATAAGAAGATAAAAGTGTAAAGAGGAACCAAAAAATGGGAAAACAGTGCAAAAGTCAAAACACAATCTTTAGCAGTTTTATCAGCGGTAGTGGCGGTTCCACTGACATGCTGAAGGTATGGCCATTGCCTTAGCTGATAAAATAGTGACAATCGGGCTGGTAAAGCATGATTGTGAAAGTATCACACAATCAACCTTTTTACAGAAATTATAGATTATATTAATGATCTGTACCTCACAGTAAGACTGCATGTATGCATTCAGTAAAATAGTCCCCATATCCTAAAAAAAGGCGCAATATTTATTTAAAATAGCAGGGGCAAACACACCTGAACTCTAAACCGCTTCATAAAAGAAGGTATCAGTCACTTGTAATGTTATGGTGAATTTTTGTTCTCAGGACTGAACAGAAATAGCTGTTCACAGCACAACACCCCAGCATCTATTTTCTTTCCTTCACTGAGTCTGATACCAGCATAAGTCCCATGAAGGTTGCTCCCCTCCTGCACCCCCAGCCCTCAGACAAACTGTTCACATGAACTGAAAAGTCAGCTGGCAGTGTCTCCCAGAGCACAGGAAATATCAAGAGAGGGGACACCTGCCTCAAAAGTGGAGCCAAGATATTTGTTTGCTCCTTCTGCTCTGTGATCTTCAACAAGGAAGCTGTTGCATGTGTACAGGGTCAAACAGGAAATGTCAGGGGTCCAGAGACTGCAGAGCTCTGTTCTGAGCTGTTTCTCCACTCATCCCACTGGTGTAGCAGCTGTGTATAGAGTTTACATGAGCCAGGCCAACTTCTGAATGAGCCTGAATGTGCCGATACAATGACATGATTTTGTGCTTACTGATTTCAGGATGAGCAGAAAGTTTTCCCCAGCTGGGGATGAACAACTCTTGAAAAACCAACCAATGGTTCTAAAATACTGAAGGTAGCTGAACCAATATGATTTCTTTTTATTTATTATTTACTCCAGATAAGACAGAATTAAACTTTAATAATGCAAGTAAGACACACCACAAGTCTGTTTGGTGTAAAAAAATATGTTCAACCTGTCAGATACTGATGAGACAAATCCTTCAGCTCTGACTCACGTTCACAGCATAATTCTATGGACATATTTTTGTTATTACAAAAATCAGGTGAATCCATTAGTCTCAAAGCAAGACATTGAACAAGTATTTAATCCTATCTGCAACTATGTAATGCTGCTGAGTAAGCTGCTGTTGTTTTGCTTAACAATTTTGTATTCCAAAAGTTATATAATCCAAAGCCCAGTTACAGTCACAGAAAAAGGTGCATCCGGCTTCCTAAAGGAAATCCTTCTGCTTTGGCTTAATGTTTGGGGAAGTGTTTCAAAGAGGACAACTTTTAAATAAGGATATCGTTTTATTGTCTGAATATTTTGGCCTTTCAAAACTCAAACAGGAATTTAAGGGTCTGAATGCATTAACTGATAAAGTGACCAGTTCTATAATTTTCATTCATGCTGTACATTTGCAGCATCTTCCATCAGATGGTTTCAAACCTTTATGTGTAATTTAGTACCACATCACCTTGTGAGTTATGCAAAGTGTATTAAAAGATTGTCAAGTGGAACCATGAGGCTAAATGACCTTCCCAGGTCGATATGGGGTTTCAATACTTTCTTGCTTAAGTAGTGATTTTTTTTTTAAATTATAAATCTGTGTGGGTTAAAAATTACAGTTATTTCTCTTTGCACTCTATTTAATCATGAAGTATTTAGCTTAAAGGAATTGAGCTTAAATAATATAGGATTGGAAAACATAAACTAAAATTTTATAAGGATAAGAAAAAACTGATGGCAACAGAACACACTATGTAAGTATTTACATACTGATCTACTGATTAGACCACACAGCCAGCTGGTAAAGCTCAATGAAAGGATCAGCTTTTCTCTTTGGGAGGTGGAAGAGGAAAAGGGAAAAAAAGAGGATAATCTATTTGTTCATTTCTAAGCAAATGACCCAAACAACAAATGCTGAAGACTCTCAAAGTTGATGTTAACTGCAGCTGACAAGGAAATCAGCACAAACTGGTCAGAAAGCTAACAGCCATCCTAAGGATTGAAGTGACTGCTTTTCTATCCTTTTTTCCTTGTCTCCTTAGTTTCTCATTTACAAACTCTCTCCAGGACACAGTCATAGCAGGCACACTGGCTTCTCCAGTATCCTTCTGGACACTGGCAGGTATCTTTGCCTTTTTCCCTTTCTGCTCTCCTCCCAATTTGTCTTTCTTTCTTTGAAAGGATTTCTGGCTTTGTATCACTTTTGGTGAGCCCAGGTGAATTACGATTTCTACTGCTTGCCCTTCATATTTCTGTCTTAAAACACATGACAGATACATGACTTCAGTGCTGCATTGTCAAAGAGCACTTCTCCCACTTATCAGGGTAATCAGGAGCTTCAGCTCTTTGTAGAGCTGCTGGAGGAATGTCTAAGGTAGACATGACAAAACCAGACATTTACAGAATGCATGATTAAGCCTCTAAATGATAACAGTACTTTCAGTGGAAGTGGTAAGGAACAGAATTCCTAGCCTGTTTTTAATGATGTTATTGATGGAAGAAGTTTTGTTCCATTTGAAATTTTGACCAAAGTTTAAATTATCTTGTGTTCCCCTTGAAAAATGGTCCTCATCAATTCTCTGCAATCACTACTGCTTTCAATATGGATTCTCCTGGAGAAAAATTTTCCCAATGCACATACACCCCAACATTTTGATGGAATATTTCATGATGCTGTGGAAACATTTATAAGTCCTAGTTAGATGGGAAGGAAATTGGCAAGGAAATTTGTGGTTAATCAAAGCTGTTCTGACTCTTGATACTAAGTGTGAACTGTTCAGAAATTTCATCCAAAATTTCTTCAGAGAAATTCACTTGCTTTACTTACTATGAAATTTCCTAACAACTGTAAAAAATAACCCATAAAAAGAAACTGAGACTAAGCAGGAAGGAATCTGCTGATTATCTGCCATCAGGTAGCTGGCAGAGTGGCAAACTTATGCTTTTATCTGCAGGAAACTTTCCTCTTACGAGCACTGTGGATCTGATAGAGGGTTTCAAAATCATAGTTATGTTGGCATTCACTTCAGCATTGCAGTGAAAAACTTCTACATAAGGCTCCCACTGGTCTATTAAAAAAAAAAAAGTTACTGTAGAAAAATAGCTTAGAAACATCTGCCACAGTCATGATCAGACTCTTGGCCAAGTGCAGCAACAACAGTAAGGAGACTTTGAAGTCAATCAGCTTTGCTATCACCACCAGATACCCCTGCAGTCAGTGGAAATTACTGCACAGATAGTTTAGGAGATATGAAGAAAGCTTGCTCTGCCAAAAGTGCATACAGAACAGTTTTTTAACAATCATGAAAATTGTTAGGTGTGAAAGGTTAGCAATAGGTGTTTTTTAAAAAAAAAGACTATATTAATACTTAGAGAATACTTAATGAAAACAAAGATGGATATATTTTAAGGGATTAGCTTTGATATTTGACCTTAAACAAGTGCACTGCAGCTGGAGGAGCACTTCTGAATCATGATCTACTGTCTGCTTCCTTCTTGCTTTGGCACTGTAATCATTCAATGCCACGTTGCATCCCCCACAGTTTATACCTATTATAGCTATACCACCTCTACCCATCTGCTACCTCAGGCCTTGATCTAAGTAGTAATTATTACATAATATTGCCTGTTATTCCTCACTGCTTATCAGTATAGCAGAATGATCCCAGAAATGTTTTTGGTTTCCTGTTGACCTTTGCAGGTAGCCATCATAACTAATTTTGTTAACAAGTAACCCTTCCTACAATGTCCCTATTATTTTCATCTTCCTTAACCACATAAATATTTGATATTTATTCTACATTTTCTGTGATTTGCACTAATTCAGGAGGTACTGATATGCATTTTGAAGGCAAGATTTCCTACGGCAAACATAACACCTCAATATAAAGTATGAAAAAACATTGTAGTTCTTAGTGAAGCATTAGAAGATTACCATTATATCACCTTCCCTGCCACAATTCCCATCAGAAAATCTGGCATTTACAGTGAGTACTCTCATGCTGAGTGGATGTATTGGTGAAGCTTTACTCTTCATGGCAGTGCTTGGTTTGCAGCTTGACTGTGTGATCTTAAGGGTCTTTCCCAAGCTAAATAATTGTATGATTTTACAGGCCCCATTGCTGCACACTTCCCTTGTACATCATCTCTCGCTAATGGTCAGAGGCACCATCCTGAGTGTTGGATCTTTCCTGTGACCAGTACTTTCATTTTGGATCTCAAGTTGTTACATGAAGAACAGATATTGTACCTTGAAGTCACTCTAGATTTTTTGTTTTGTTTTGATAAACAGACATGCTCTTTTAACGATGTTTTTTGTGACATTTTCCTGCTCTTATTGAGGAGTTATGGTAACATTATATGGAATCCTCATTTTTCAACAGTATTTCCTCGCCAGGGCATGTCACTACACTCACTGTGGTTTTTCTGCTCTTGTCTTGTGCTTGACCAGCCTGGAACTCTGGCAGAGATGGTCACTCACCTCTACCTGTGAAATAATAAGCAGACAGACTTTATGTGCCAATGAATGAAAAACCTTGACCACGTATAGTTGAGCTGTGAGTGCCCTTTTCTTTCAAGTAAGAAATGGCCTAATGCACATACTAAAAATCTCAATCATCCGCCTCTATCTCCTGCTGGCCATATGTGAACATTTCCTTCAGTGAGCCTTGAAAGGTTGTGCCTTTCTCAATTCTGATGTGATCAGAGCATGCTCCAGGCCAACTTCTGAAATGGGTTCTGTATGTCACTAGACTAGACCTTCCAGCTTTTTGATCAGAAAGTGTCAAGGAACTGCTGTTTTTAATTATCAAACATCTCCCATCTATGCTAAACCATTTACCTTGTGTCATCCCAACAAAAATATAAGAGTAAATTACAATAGCAGCTTTTCCAGTCAGCAAACTGTATTTCCTCACCACTACTTTGTCTATAGATGTGTGACTTTATCTTTTGTGTGTATCTTTATGTACACGAGTACACATGTTTAACATGTCAGACAGACATTAATGCCCTTTGAGCAATTCACCTGGGTTGTTTTATCTTTCACAAAGAAAAGAAAAGAAAAGAAAAGAAAAGAAAAGAAAAGAAAAGAAAAGAAAAGAAAAGAAAAGAAAAGAAAAGAAAAGAAAAGAAAAGAAAGAAAAAAAACCCATCAAAACCTCAATAGCACACAGCTGTCAAAAATAACTTCAAATCCTGCAGATGTTAGAAGCTTCCTTCCTGCTTCTCTGCATACTGGGGAGAAATATTACCTTACAGATGTGGCATGTTACTAAAAAAAAAAATATAAAAAAAGGAAGCTATAGTTATTTATTGGTCTTACCTTCAAGTGCAAGGAAAGTGCTAGATGGGAGACAAATGATACAATTCCTCTCCCAGCTTTCATCCATCAGCTGGGCTTTTAGAACCGACATAAGTAACAAGCATTTGGCAGCCATAAAAGCAACATCAGCATTCACAAATTAAAAAATAAAACAGAAAGCCAAAATATTTTTTTTCCACCTACAATAACCCTAGGATGAGCTACAAAGAAAGCACAGTTTTATCAAAACCAGAAGCGGGACTAAACTGGTTGTTTAGCTGCAGCAACCAGCTAAACAGACACGGCTAGCTATAAATCAGCAAGAACTAAGCTATTAGCCACTAGTGAAAATGTCACTGGTGGCATGTGCACCTTCAATGGTGACAAAGGCAGAAACCATTATCTTCAGGTAGAAATGTCTTCAGGCAGAAAATGTCTTCATTACATGCTCATGCAGCATCACAGCCAACAATACAGTAACTTCCCTGATAGATCCAAGAAGATTTTTCTATTGGTACAAAACTGTGTGATTCCCGGTCCTTCTCTAGGCCAAGTGCAAGACATACAGTACAGTCTCTCTCTCTGTTTAGAAAAGATATAATTAGATTCCATACATTATTCCTTTGTATTCCTTTCTTTTTTTTCCTATATTCTCTTTGAAAGTTTTATTTTTCATTCCATTCCCATCTCTGCACCCAGGGAGGGAATATTCTCCAGAATAAGAACAAGATGTGCGGGCAGTATTTTTATTTTCTTTTCAGAAATCATTACAGTACAGCATTACAATTTCTGCAGTACAAACCACCTGAGCAACACTGGGATCTGTAAATAGCAGACTATTCAAAAATTTCCTCCAATAACCTGTCAAAAGATTCTGGTCTCTGAAACCTACTTCAGTTCAGGAAATTTCCTAATATCCCATTATTTTGGTTTTAGCTTTACATTTCACTCAGCTAATCTATAGTCCAGTCACTTTTGCTTATATTGCACTACTTCTTTTTAGCCTTCTATAGAATTTCTTTACTCTAACAAACCTGAGCACTTTTATTCTGCCTTATACAATAAACCTGAAGCAGTCCAATGCCTAATGCCATGGCATGCTAATGCAAGGAGCAGGAGTCTATTCTTGCTTGAATATATTAGCTAAAAATGGTGGAGGAGGAGGGGAAGAATAAAAGAGGGATACACGATGTGCAGTCTGCTTTCTGACCTGGAAAAGGTTTCCTTCTGTGATTAAAGCTTGCGTTCCAGGCTAGTTACATTCTGGCCAAATTGATTTTCCCACCCTTACATAACTGAACTCTGTTCTTCATTATATGGGTGTAAATCTGCAGCAAAAACTTTGAACTTTCAATGAGTAATTCTAAACCTATGCCAGAGTAATTGAGAGCAGAATGTAGCCTCTTGGTTGCTCATAGATATTATACTATTTAAGATTTCTGTCCTCCAACACACTTGTGAACATTCAACTTTACCCAGCCCCCTATTCTTTCCTTTTAGTTATTCAACAAGTTGAAAAATATTTGGATTTTTTAATAAAAATCATATTTGGAAATATTTTATTTCCAAATCAAGGGAAAATATAACTACTGAGAATGTATGTATCAAGAGGAGCTTTTTTCTTTCCTCAGAGAAAATTTTTAAGAACAATACAGAAGCATTCTTCTGTGCTGACACAGGCTGCATGCATGACTGTCCAGCTCTTTTTCAAGTCTGCAGAACTGTTACTATTTATTAAATCTAGACTGCTAATATTAGTCAAATAGCAAGCAGCTCAAAAAGTTCACTAAATCTTTTTCTTTAAAACTGTTACACAACTGTTTTGTAACAAGTACCACTGAGTTCATTAAAAAAATATATATTTCAATGAAGAGTACTTTCTATGTGTTGGGTAAACTTTATCCCTGGTGCAAGTTTAATTCATTCCAGTGAGTTTTCCTCCGGCAGGAAAGAATTTATTGTTTATATTACATGCCAACAATTTGCTAGATTTAACAAAATATGAATCCTTCTTATGTTATAACTTCTGTTTAAAAATTTATCCCAGTAGGGGTATTTTTGAAACTATTTTGCTGATAATGTCACCCTTTGTTTGCTCTTCACAGAAGCCAGCAGGGTGTCCGAGATTTTTCTTGTGTGTGCTAGTGGCTCAAACAGCCCACCCTGTTTGTTCACATAACACCAAAGTACCTGGAGCTCAGAAATTCTGACATTGTCCAACTGTGACTAGAGAACTGCTTTTCTTTGATCTTTGATTTCAAGAATCCTACACTTTCCCCCTCTTTAAGGAAAGACAGTTGGTTTTAATTAAAAAAAATATATAAAAACATTAAACAGGAGAATTTCCCAACAGGAAACAGAGTTAAAGCAACCCAAACCGTAGCACCATACCTTTTGGATCATGCCCTCAGAAGGGTGTAAATATCCAGTCATTTTAAACTTCAGCTTAGGCCACCTTAAGTTCTCACTAATATCTGGATTTACAGCGTATAAATGAAGTAAAAATCTTACAGAACAACTGTTTCTCAAACACGGCTTCAAGCTGGGCTGTTTAAAGGCCCGAAATTTAGAGGTCTCTAAGTAAGTAATTCTCACTGATTTCAATGAAAGGGAGAGGAAAAATCCATTCCTAATTACAGTGGTCTCAGGGAACCCAAGAACCAAGCCCAATTTCCACAAAAATCTTTCCAAAGACAGAAATCTTTCCATAGACTTTGGTGGCCACATGTGCTAAACAGTTCTCACTCAAGGACTCTGGGGCTGGGATTATACTATTCACTTATATAAATGAGTTCAAAGAAAATGCAGAAATTAGTGGGAATGGTAGAAACTTTAGGACCATTATGAGATTTGCTTAAATTGACAAGCTAAACTATTCGGCATCACTTCTATAAACTCTTTGAAACAAATCTGGCTTAAGCAGAAGCTCTTCTGAACTGATTAAAAAACTTAACAAGGCTGGTTTTAAAGATTTATTTATTCAAAATCTCTTGCTCTACTGGCAGCCAAGTTCAAGTCAAAACTCAACTGTGATTGCAAAAGATCATTTGAATGTCAGTGGGTTATGTAAAAACTAAGACTTTTTGCCCAGAAGTAAATCTGAGAATGTTATATTGATAGTGCTAGTCTGAGAAGTCAGAAAAGGATTTAGAATCTGAAAGCCTCAAATACTTTTAAAATTATTTTGAATCCATATAAATATGTTGGTTTCTCCTTTCTGGAGAGAGGTCACTGAGAGAAGCCATTGCTTTTTTGCCATGATATAAGAGTGAAATGTCTACTCCCAAATGCCTTCCAAATTCCAAGTCTCATGCCCCGGAGTTTTGACCCTAAAGGCAGGGCTGTCAAGAGTCTTTTTGAAGTTTATTAGAAACCTTCCTATAGCTATTAATTTTATACAGATGAGACTGTGTAGCAATGGAAAGCAGTATCAAACCTCAGTAGTCTTTTTCTATTTGTTTTGAGATGAGAATCATAACCACAGGACCCCAAGATCAGTAGAGAGAACAAAAAAGTCTGTCCTCCCTTAGGGAATACAGTGGGTGAGAGACATAATCCAGATTTTGCTGGTAATACCTCAACATATGCCAGTCTGTTTGAAGAGATCTGAACTGTCAAATCAGGAAACCATCACACCTATGATGGCTAAGAAAAACATTGTGACTGATTATGATCTTACAGTCAATAGAATTCATATGGAACAGAGTAGATACTCAGAAAAAGTATCTACTTGCAGGAAAAGCAAGACGATATCCTATCACCATCCATCATCCATTCATTCTTCCATGCATCTATCTATGTCAAAAATGAGAGCCTGGCCACTCATTATTCTCCTGTTCATTTTATTCATATACCTATCTGTTGAAAAAGAAAACAGTATTGCTGTATCCTCATGCTGACAGTAATGGGTGTTCATGAGTCATGACCTGGGTTCTACAGTAATTTCATCATTACCTATTCTACTTTCCTTCAGCTGATCAATGTAGGAAAAAATCCAGATTATTATGCATAGCCCATGACTGCATTTCAGTTAAAAATTCCTATGATTTAAGCTTCCTTCTAATCCTTCTAGAGCCCTTAATTATATAGATTTGAAAATGTACCCTATGACTATTATAGGTCCAGCTTGAAATTAATACTTGTTTTTCTTCCCCCTTCTACAAAATTCCTAACTTACCATAATTTTTTACTTTAAAGATTCTATACTAAATCCAAGTTTTATTAGCTCTTAAAGAAGAGAACTGAGAGTCACCAGACATTTCTTCTGCTTGCAGTTGAATCTCCTTTGAAACAATCTGTGTCTATAGAGTTGGTTAGATGTATGCATAAATAGTTGTAGTTAATGACCAATTTTTGAATTTTCTTTCTCACATTAAGCCAAATATGATGAGGTATAGTTTAAAATACATGAGTTCAATTGTGTTGAAAAAAGCTAAGGGAAACTAGAAGCCCTCAGCTGTACCCTAGAGTAAATGTACTTCTGAAAGGTTTGATCCTGCAGCTCTAGCACATACTCATTTCTCATCACCATCATGAGTTCAATCATCACATGCAGACTATAAAGCCATATCCATTCAAGTCATTAAGCAGAACTTGCAAGTTGAAGCTGGTGGGAGTTGTGCAAATACAGGACAGTAGCTGGCTCTGAGGTTTTTGCTGATTTGTTCACCATCCTTTGAAGCACAAAAGCAGAAAAGAAAACCACATGAAATATTAAATCATCCCACATTTCCAGGAAAGTTCTGAAACAATTAAAAGCTACTACCCTAATGTATAGATGTTAGTTGGTTCTCAAAGAAAGCCAGAAAAATTGTAATAGGAGTAATAAACTTTCTACTTACAACTATAACGGCAGAGTTTATGTTTGGTTGTTATCCAGTGAGCAATAAAATATCTATTGAGCACTTAATAAATAACTGTAAAAGCACACACTGTTATATTTCAGGCAATAGTGATTTTATTAGGAAATTGATTTAGATATTCCTTCAACTTTGAAGACATACAAACATCCTTGTCAAAGAGAATTTACATGAGAGAAAAACGTGAGGAGACAGATGGCAACAAAAGAAACGTTTCAACAAAAACTAGATAAAATATATTAAGAAAATCTTAATTTTAGACTGAAAATTACTAACAACAGATTATTCCTTCTTTACTTCGAAAAGTAGTCCTGCTTCTTATCTGAAAATTACTTCGTTCTCTTTCAAAATTCTTCTTTCAAACTGACCTGTTTAAGTTACATTTTAAATCAGGTAGTGATAAATTTCAGTGTCTAATAAAATTTTTAAAAAGTACTGAAAAGCGTATCTTTGCCACATTTCTTCCAAATATTTTACTCTTAATTTTGAAAGTGTCTCATTTCAAAACATTCTGGATCTTTTATCTATAGAAAGCATTTAAAACATATCAAATCAAACAAAATACTTTTCTCTTTCTCCCTGAAACAATTTAAAAATTTTAAAATAGAGTTGCACAGCTGTAAGGCAAAAGAAGAATAGCTGATGCAGGCAAGCAGCTGTTGTGCAACACGCCAGTTTTGCAAATGAATCATAATTGTGTCTCTTGAAACTTGTGCTCCCTCATCTGTCTGTTGTATCCGTTACAGAGAGGAACAGGTCTCTATGAAATTATGAACTACATTTTGTATTATGTTAGAACACATGTTTAATCTTGCCCAAAGCAAACCTATCAAATTCCCTGCCAGACAGCTGCCCTTCCTGCAAAAGATGCTTGACATCTTAGTGGAAGAGTAACACTGAAAAACCATTGAAACTGCAATTTGAAGCCTGCTTCTTCAACTGTTAAGTCTACTTCATCTGTTTGACTAAAGTTATCCCATGGAATAGCTATTTAATGCTAGGCAAGGAGTCACTAGAATTGAGGAGGCAACTTAATATGGAAAGGGAGCCTTTGAGAAGACAGTAGAAGTCATAGTTAAGACCTAGTCTGTACTGAAAGAAAGGAATCACACAAGAGAGTAAGAGGATTAAAGACGCAGAAAAGGTTTTGCCTATTCTCGGACACATGCAAGTAGGAATTCATCTCATGCACCTTCATAGATCTACATCCAAGCAAGCCAGCCCCAGCTGTAATTATGTTCAACAGAGAGAAACTAGAGGCTGCTTTGAGTGTGACACTAATCAACCTCCTGAGATGGCTGTTTCCTTCCACTGACCACTGTGAGCCTCCTGTAGGTATGACTGGATTGGTATGACAAGGCTACAGTTTCAATTTACAAAAATGAGGCAAAATCACTGGATTACTCAATTAGACTATTCACACCTTTGTCCTCCTGACCCCAACATTACTCCCAATTCCATGCCAAAGGCCTCTGCTCCTTGGCAGCATCAATCGTGTCTATTAATTGAATGGATCCATTTTTAAACAAACCTTTTTTCTTTTTTTCCCCCAAGGACTTTTCTTCTTTTGTTTTTTTTGGGTGTTTGTTTTGTTTTTGTTTTTTGTTGGTTTTTTTTTAATATTTCCTAAGGATAGGAAAATTTGCCTAATCTAACTCCAGAATAATCAACAATTTATTGTGAAGAATGGAATATATGGCTTCAGATTATCCCTGACAGAAGACAAAATTAAACCTGGACTAGCCAGAACAAGGACAAACACCCCATCTCGTGAGTTGACTTTGAAAAAAGTCCCAATGCCACTGTTGGTCTTTTCTTTTTTTCTTTTTTTTT
>VXBB01006189.1:498230-508828 GCA_013399915.1 Illadopsis cleaveri
CTAATAAAATTTTTAAAAAGTACTGAAAAGCGTATCTTTGCCACATTTCTTCCAAATATTTTACTCTTGATTTTGAAAGTGTCTCATTTCAAAACATTCTGGATCTTTTATCTATAGAAAGCATTTAAAACATATCAAATCAAACAAAATACTTTTCTCTTTCTCCCTGAAACAATTTAAAAATTTTAAAATGGAGTTGCACAGTTGTAAGGCAAAAGAAGAATAGCTGATGCAGGCAAGCAGCTGTTGTGCAACACGCCAGTTTTGCAAATGAATCATAATTGTGTCTCTTGAAACTTGTGCTCCCTCATCTGTCTGTTGTATCCGTTACAGAGAGGAACAGGTCTCTATGAAATTATGAACTACATTTTGTATTATGTTAGAACACATGTTTAATCTTGCCCAAAGCAAACCTATCAAATTCCCTGCCAGACAGCTGCCCTTCCTGCAAAAGATGCTTGACATCTTAGTGGAAGAGTAACACTGAAAAACCATTGAAACTGCAATTTGAAGCCTACTTCTTCAACTGTTAAGTCTACTTCATCTGTTTGACTAAAGTTATCCCATGGAATAGCTATTTAATGCTAGGCAAGGAGTCACTAGAATTGAGGAGGCAACTTAATATGGAAAGGGAGCCTTTGAGAAGACAGTAGAAGTCATAGTTAAGACCTAGTCTGTACTGAAAGAAAGGAATCACACAAGAGAGTAAGAGGATTAAAGACGCAGAAAAGGTTTTGCCTATTCTCGGACACATGCAAGTAGGAATTCATCTCATGCACCTTCATAGATCTACATCCAAGCAAGCCAGCCCCAGCTGTAATTATGTTCAACAGAGAGAAACTAGAGGCTGCTTTGAGTGTGACACTAATCAACCTCCTGAGATGGCTGTTTCCTTCCACTGACCACTGTGAGCCTCCTGTAGGTATGACTGGATTGGTATGACAAGGCTACAGTTTCAATTTACAAAAATGAGGCAAAATCACTGGATTACTCAATTAGACTATTCACACCTTTGTCCTCCTGACCCCAACATTACTCCCAATTCCATGCCAAAGGCCTCTGCTCCTTGGCAGCATCAATCGTGTCTATTAATTGAATGGATCCATTTTTAAACAAACCTTTTTTCTTTTTTTCCCCCAAGGACTTTTCTTCTTTTGTTTTTTTTGGGTGTTTGTTTTGTTTTTGTTTTTTGTTGGGTTTTTTTTAATATTTCCTAAGGATAGGAAAATTTGCCTAATCTAACTCCAGAATAATCAACAATTTATTGTGAAGAATGGAATATATGGCTTCAGATTATCCCTGACAGAAGACACAATTAAACCTGGACTAGCCAGAACAAGGACAAACACCCCATCTCGTGAGTTGACTTTGAAAAAAGTCCCAATGCCACTGTTGGTCTTTTCTTTTTTTCTTTTTTTTTCTTTTTTTTTGGCAGGGGGGATTTCCTCCATCTCTTGCATTTGTTTGCATTGGCAAAAATAAATAAAAAAAGAAAACAGTCAATGTATTCTGAGTCAGTCTACAGTCCATCTTATACTCAGTAACATGAGCTTCAGGTTACAATCCAATTATCCAAGACAACCCAAATTTTGGTGTTGAGGACAGGAGCATCCTATACCACCAGTCATCAAAGACATGTTTTGAGACTGGGACTGTGCACTGGTCCCATATATAAGGATAATGATTATGTTCCATCCAAAGCCAGCTGAGATGGGGCTAAATGGTCCCACTTGCCACACAGGAGATCCCTTGCATCCACTTAGACTGCCAAGTTCTTTAGGTCAATAGATACTGCATATCTCTAAACTGATGGTCCCAAAACCTTCTGGAAAATTCTTAGCCTACAGTGCTTCTGCAGAGTTCCATGTATCCTGATTATGAAAACAAGGATCAGAACACAGAACACATGTTGAAGACCAGCACTGAACACGACCTTGGCTTTGCTGCAATCCCCATGATAATCTGAGAACTGCAGTCCTGAATCAGGTAGCACAACAAGACTGGTTTGCTTAAGCATAAACCTAACCCCAAACAGACACAAATCCACAGCGTTATTATTTCATTCTTCACCATACATATGGGACTACTCAAGTGGTGAATATTGTTAGATAAAACTATAGTGGGATAAGAGAATTGCACCATTGCTAATTTCCTGTGGAGGAAAAATTAGTCCCAGCATAAAATCCATCTCAAGTCTCAACAACTTTTGTACATATCCACAAATTTAAACATCGTTTTTGGCAAGTAAGTAATTGATCCTGATGCTCAAACTGTGAGCTCAAACTCATAGCCTTGCAACAACCTCTTATCTTTCACTGATGATTAACAATTGTATGTGAAACACAAAAAACCCATAAATGAATTGAATCATATCCAGTTCTTCTCTTAATTCATAAGGAAAATTGTTTCCAAAGTGCTTCCCATCCAGTACTTAAAGTCTCTGACCATCTACTGCTACCCACATAGTAACGATGTACAGAAGTACAAGTTTCTTTCTCAGAATTTCAACAATAATGTAGCAAATGGAGTATCTGTACTTGGGCAAACTTAACAACATGAGCTATTTGCATTTAAACAATCTGTTAAACCTTTAAGATTTCTTTAGGGTACTTCAGCTCCGGAATATTACAGCAGAATGGCATAAATTTATTTTATAATTTACATGTCTGAAGGACACCAGGTTATATGCACACTTCATAAAAGCACATCAAAAAGTATTTATACATAAAAACCAGAAACCCTTTTGGGAACAGTTTTTATGTGTTCAGCAGGAAAAAAGCAATTAAAAAATAGTCAATCAAATAAGTGTTTTTCCACTTATGGTTGTGCTTCATCCATTTAATTCTTTCTGTTCACACCCCAATATTTAAAATGATTGCTTATGCAGGCACACATAGAATGATATTATAAAGTGTCTTACCGTAAATTTATCCTTTATTGCTTATGGATGATCCTTTACAGTATATTTTGGCTCAAAGGCACAACTCACTCTTTATTTCCTCTCTGATAGGTTTTCTGCCCACAGGGTAAAAGATCTCCAAGGATATCAGCTCAGAAGTCGCACAGAGGTATTTGGAATATTTGTTATGCTATGACTGCAGCTCATATGACCCCATCTGGCTTGATATGACTGGTGGCAAAACCTGGGTTATCTGCATTTTTAGCTAGACAAAAAAAGGATTGAAATTACTTTCTCTAACTGGAAAGACAGTTCCACTTCCTGTCACTGCCTGCATTTAAGGACCACAGGGCTGTGTATAGCCTTAACTGAAGTGTTTATTGATTCACAAGTCAAATCAGGTCTGTGCTGAGGGCTTTGGGGAAATTTTCCACTCTATCCAACTACTGGTTAAGTCCTTCCAACACTAATGACATAAGGAATATCAAGGCCAATTATCTAGTAATTGTTGCTGTTATATCTGTTTGCCATCACAAAAATCCTAGAAATTTGCCTAAGAGGGGCTCTCCAGAGGGTATCCAGTCAACCACTAAGCAGAGAGGGGGATTAAATATGGGCCACACACATCAGCTCACTGCCTGAGCATTTCTTCACCATCTCCCATGAAGGGGATAATACAGTTTTGTTAAGCAACCTGTTCCAGTACTTTATCTTCAAAGCAATTAGAAAGCTTTTCCTGGCACATGGTGTTTTGGTAACAGCATGTATTCTGGCTCGGGAGAGGTTTGGATGACAAGGGAGTGTGTGTATGGGAGTGGCCTTTAGCAGCAGGAAGTATTAGGGTTGTTGCTTTTGTAACTTGGGAAGTTGCCCTAAAATCTTTCTTGTGGGCAACACCTCAGTAAGTTTAGCCAAATTTTGTTCTGTCACTGATCATGTTTTTGAATAGACTAAATCCTTGGGTACTGAGTTTTTCACACCTTACACTGCAACTTTCCCACTGTATTTCAGAGCAGAGCAGGAAAAAACGTCATTAAACACTTTTCTTTTCATACAATGTTACTATAGTTTTTTCTTCAACAGAAAATTTACCAATATACATAGAAAGAAACAGAAAGTTTTTAATAAAATAAAGCAAAAGATAGTCCAAATAAAAAGACAAACACCTTTTAAAATGCCATAAAAAAGACAAAAAAGAGGGCTTGAGTCAGTGAAAAATTATTTGTATATTTAACTCTTCTACAATTTCAGTGGCAATTTTAGCAAAATAAATTAATTAATGGGAGCTGTGCAACTAAATCTTTTTGAGGGAACTTAAAAATCCCTTTGAATTTCTCCTACCATATTGTGTCAAGGAGCAAAAAATAATTTGATGAGACTACTACGTTGAGATTCAATTGCAACAATTTTGTATAGTGATGTAGGGTATCTTTAATAAAAGGCTGGTCCTTCGGTTGTACTCTGCAGTTCTTGGCAGACCTGAGCACAAGTGGAACTGTTGGTTTATAGCAGTCAGGTCTACTGGTCTTTTGGTTGTGCCATTGTGACATCATTGTCAAATTAAGTGAATTCGACTTACAGGAAGGAATAAAGCTGTATTTCTTTAATTAATATTTCATCAAGAGACTGTAAATGTATATGTGCATGTGTGCAAATTGATTTTATTCTTAACTTTAAAAAGGGTTTCAAACATATAATCAGTTTTGGTTTTCCTCTTATTTAATTCTTGGGTAATTTAATCTTGATTTCACCAATGCAAAAGGATGAAAAATGAAGAAAATAAGAAAAGTCACTGGCAGCCTAGAGACAGCTCTGTGGCAGGAAGGAAGAAAAATATAATGCACTGCTAATACCTCTGCTATTATACGAGGATATTCCATTTAATCATAACCCTCATCACAAAGTGCCCTCAGGCAAGTATTGCAAATCAAAATTCACATCTATTATACAAAGACTCTGTTTTACTAAACTGTATATGTCTCTAATGTTTTGGCAGATTATTATAAATGGGGCCAAGTCCACCACAAGTTTAGGAAGTATCCAGGCCCATATGCCACCCAAAATACAAAGATACCTTGTAATTTTGCAGTTAATTCTCCTTTTATTTCAGTTCAAATGGCTCAGATTTTCCTGCTCCCTACAATCTTTTTTCCCCTTCTGAAAATCTGAGCTAGTGTCTGTCTCCTGGAGCCTTTCTGCCAGACATATGGCATTACCTTCCATGTGACACTGCTGATCATTTTGCTCGAAGGGCAGTTCTTCCTACCATGTCCTCCCCTGACATTTAGGAGAGAAAATTTAGCTGAAACTTTTCATAGTTTTCAGACTAATTATCCATTCCCATATGAAATAGTAAAAGACAGCATTTTTGGTGCCTAAGGAACTCTTAAATTAGGCAGGCTGATTTTGAAAATTACAAAAACTTAATGAAAAATCAGACATTCACTGAAATGACTCCATATACATTACTGCAAGACATACTTACGATTTTCAGGCATTTTAAAATCTGGTTTTAATAGGTTCTCAATTTAATGTTTTTATAACAGTAAAGGTGACAAGCCAATAAAAATATTTGGCAAGTCTTTTTTTTTTTCTAGAGTGGAATATAATGAACCCAAGCTAAGACATACAACAGTCTAACCAAGTCCATGTCTATCACCCTTGAAAGAAAAACTGATCTGTAATTCACCATGGAAAAATCTACAAAACTGTGGGTTTGCTATAAAATGGGACTGAACATTTCAACCCAATTTTGGCAACAGAGCGCAAAGAGAAAGAAAACAAAAAGAAAAATAAAAGAAAAAAATAAATAAAAGGAAAGACTTAGAGCAAAGAAACTGTGTTTGATTTGGATTTATTTTATGTCATAAGCAAAAGAAAAATCTCTGTCTCAGGAGAGCAAAAATTAAGGCATGAAAAAGGAGCAGAAAAAGATTCACCACTTCCTTAAACTGTATATTCCTACACAGCCATTCTATCACATAGAACTCTGCAAATGCTAACTGAGCAAAAGAATAACTTGGTTCCTTTGATAAAATGTGTGCACAGAAGGCGCTGACAAGAGAAAAATTTTTGACTACACTAGCGCTTTTTTCCAGCAGAATGTCTTGTCTCTATAAACATGGCAGCATCAGGGTCAAAACTGCATTTCATTTCAAGAGTTTGTAACAGAATACAAAATTACCTTCTTGGCTATTTCATCGAGGATATTTGTATTTTTCCAAAAGCATATGCATGTTCAAATATCTCTCTCACTAGAAGTTGCTACCCTAAAATATGCAGAGGAAGAAATAACAGGAAATTCACGTCAAAAAAACAGAATCATATGCCATCATGAAAGATAAAAAGGGGATGTACATTATCTTCAGTAAGATTCAGAGAAGCAAAGCAATTAACTGTCTGAAATGTATGGTTTAAAATTTGAGTAATTAGCCCAAAATAAATGCCATGGATTTCGTTCTTGCATATGTTCCAGCTAGGTTTAAAAAGGCCAGAATTTTGCCAAATTCCACTCATCGTCTTCTGCCTTCTGACAAAAGCCTTAGTCCACTGATACTGCATAGAACTGAGTGCCATTTTAGTGAAGAAGAATGAAGACGAGGCAGCTCTTATTACTTTGAAGGAGATACTTAGAATGGATACTTGGAAAATTTTTACTTAAGAAAAGAAGTAGTGAAGGATTACATAACAGAAAGCGTACAGGAAAAAAGAGAAACTTCAGGCTATACAAACACAAGGAAACAGCCTGCTATATGACTTCTACTAAGGTCAAAGAGGCAAAGTAGCTTTCATGACACAGAAGCTGTGGAAAATCCCCAAGAAATAAGAGATCAAAGCAAAACAGATCTCAAAAATAGGCCAGTTTTTCCCAGCATTAAACTCTAGATCACCATAAATGCTATTTCCAAAATATAATGAACTTAAGCAAAATACATTTTTTTCTTAATGTCATGATTTTTATCACTCCTAAAGTAATAAATACTTTGAGTAGATTGATAGATTTTCTTTTTTTTAACATAAAAAAAGAAGAGGCAGTCTAAACTTATTATATGAATGCTGTAATCAGATTAATGCACATAGAGGAGAAATATCCTCTTCCCAAGGCCAGACTTAAGACAACTGAGGTAAGTGGGCTGCTGCAAATACCACACAAGCTCATCTGTTGACAGTTGACTGCAAAATGGAAAGAAGGTGTAGGAGGGCTGAAAGCTCAAGTCTCAAGATTAAAACCAGAAAATACATATATATTTCTTAATTGTCAGAATAATTAACTAATAAACATGTAACAGTCAATGGTTGTGATGATCTCTTCATTACCAGCAAGCTTTTAGGTAACACTAAATTTTTGCTAAAAAGACATACCATAGTTCAGCTATAATTATTGAGACTCAGAAATTCAGACCAGATATCACAAAGTACTCCCATCATCTAATGTGTCAGGTAACCTCAGTTTTAAGAAGAAACTAACCATAAAGCCCATCAGCAACTATAAATGTAAAGGAGAGAGATTGAGAGCTAGATGTGCATGCAGTGTATTTCTCAGGCAGAAACAGCCCTGACAGTGCAGACCTCAAATTCAGCCTCTGTTTTCTAAGAGCAAGAGAAAAAAGCAACTGATATAATACAGGTATCCCCAAGACATTGAATTATTATCCCAAGGTACCAGAGAATGAAAATAAAGCTTCTCCCGACTGTGTTTTCTGTTCTCTGTCCTTCAAATAGGTTGGAAAATACCTCGAGTTGGTTACTCCTTGTCCTGAATGTTTGGAAGTTGATAGGAAAAGAGCAATATCCAGCTCCAGCTTTGAACACAGAAAAATATATTGATTCAGGGAAAGGCTATTTATGCTTTTAAGAGATTTTGAGGTATTTCTGGCATGGCTAGAGCTGCTACAGGGCTGACCTCCATCCCAGGACCCAGCAATAGCTTCATTTACTGATGGTGAGACCAATCTGCTCATGCACAGCATGAGCAGATATTGCTCGAGGAGGCTGTTTTTTCTAAATGTCAAAAGTTACCACAATAAACATGGAATTTGCATGTCTCTATATACATTCAATCTCTCCAATAATCTAAACCAAAATGTACATTATTAAAACACTTCCATGTCTTTACCTAGATATTTACTGAGACTTGTAGAAGAAAGTGGAAGGGAATTGACTTGCTTTCCAAGTGAACACAGCAAGACTACCACTTCTCTTGTCATCTGTTAAAAAAGGGGAATTTGGGCTGAAATAACATTTCTGTATTGAACTACTACAAAACACTGAGCAGCTGTTGTTGCTCAGAGATTTTCCTAGCTTGTACTCATCCACATTCTGTTTAATGTGGATCAAGCAGGGAGTAACATTTTTTTCTCACAAGCTTGTCCTTGAGTAGGGCTGTGTGCTCAAAAGCTTGTCTATTCCTTCAGCTGTATCAGCTGTTATAATAAAAGATAGCACATCTCCTATAAAACATAAGCTCTCCTTTCATCAATGGAAGCTGAAATATCTGTAGCTGAAAGCACCATTTTCCCTCTGACAAAGGCAAATGTTGAATTCAGAAGGCTGAAAAGAAGCAAGTGTTGGGCATTCAACAACTTGATGAGATCTTGTAGAAAAAAAAAATCTAAAAAGCAGATGTCTGTTATAATTGAAGCCAAAGAAAAAATGAAAGCTGTAACAAATAAAAAAGTGTTAAAAAGGGACCTAGGCTGACACTTGACTGGGTTGATTTTCTGACTCCCTGGTCCTAGTTTCTGTGTGGTTTGAGCTAGTTTCAATCTGGCCTCAGGTGAGTTCAAGGGTAGGTGCATATTGCTGGAGGAATCAAGGCTTCTCAACAGTATCTTCTCTACCTCCAAATGCAACAGCATTTGAAGAGCTAAGTACTCTTATTGCAGATTGAGACACCAGGCCACAACGGCGGCAGCAGCAGCTGGAAATACCGTGTATTAGCAGCACTGTTTCAAATGCCTTACTCGGACCTAAGCCATACACACATTAAAAGGTGTGAAAAATATGATGTGTAGTCAGTCTAATCTTGTGGCTGTACTAGAAGGGGAAGGGCTCGCATCTGATAATGAGTGTGCCTTGCTCCCCCTTTTTAATGGTATGAGGTTGAGTCCTAGTAGTGGACCACCATCCCATCACCTCCAGAGAAGTCTGAGTCACAGCAGGTGACCCTGCGCATTTTGAGGAAGAGGAGACAGACACCAGGAGCACCATTATGGCTGCACAGCTGTCCTTGAGGGTATTCCTTAAAGTGGGAGAAGAAAACATACCCCTTTCACCCTATGAAGTTTACTAGAAAAACTGCTTGAGGCTACTGGCAGACCTTTTGGGGATTCCTGTGAAATATTGGGGCTGAGAAGCATTATCGTTATGGCACTGAGTAGGTAACTACCTGAGTAAATGTCCTCTGTGATTACTCATGTTTCTTGCTAATCCCATCAAATGTGGCAGGTTTGACTGTGTGTTTACTGACAGGAGGAAACAGTCATACATTTGCAGTCTGATGAGAGAGAATTTACAGGTTTTTCCAGAGGATGGAAGTGGTAGCAGGAGGAAGGAGAGAGAATTACACTCTGTGAATGTTCATGAGTGTTATTGTACAATTGGAGGTAGATAGGATAACACTCCAAGTCCAGCTGTGACCTAGCATAAAACCCAGAATTTCAAAAACAAAATAGTATTCTACTCTAGGGGTAGCACTTACACTACTCCCTTTTACTTTAGCTTGTACTTATCTGAGAGGTTTATTCCCAATACTAACTTGGATGTGAGATCACTAAAGGAAAATAATGCAATGTGTGAACACAAGGAAGGACAGAACATGAAAGATTCACCGGTAAGTAATTACCTCAATCTGTAAAACATGTCTCTATCCATGACACAGCTGCCTGGTGACATGGAGGCCATTACAGTTAAGGATTTGCCAGTGCTTTTGTTTTAAATTCCTACATCCAGAGCCTTATAACTTGTCCATAAACTTCAGCAAACCAATTACTATGGTAGAGAAAAATAACACCATCTTAAATATTGATCTGGCTGTGTCATTATATTGGCTATTACATAAGCCTGAACAGAGTGAGCTTTCATGTAACATGATTTAAGAAGAGACTCCCTATTTAAAGTGTGAAGGCTTGTATCATATCCATCACAGACACTCTCTTAGTTGCAAAGTTACCATAAGAGGCATTGCACACTTTCCTCAAAAAGAATTGCAGAAAGCATCCACTACAAGATTATAGCTGTACCTCCTTATTTATAATCTAGTATTATATTTATATATAATATTTGTATACTGCTATATTTATATTCTAATGCTCAAAGTTCATGCCTTTTTCATGGCCATTTTGATCTCCATGAAGAAGCCTGAGGACAAGTGTACTTCATCCCCACATAACAGCATTTTATGGATTGTTTGTAAAGCGCAGTAGGAAAGCAAAATATTTACACTACTTCTTACACTGAGGTGAGTTGAAAGTAGCTCCAAAGCTAAGTTTCTTAGTGCCACAAAATGTCTTCTTGAATACAGTCCCCCTCATAAACAGCTGTATGCACTTTTTCTCTAATGTATGGTATCCTTGTAGGATGAAAATAACTTTCTTTGAAAAAATGCTTAAGGCAAAGTTTACCATTGCTTAGATAAATGTTTACATTAAGATTTCTAACATCCATAAAGTCAAGATGCTTTTGGACATTTGGGGAAAAA